>JAJIBD010003375.1:0-193978 GCA_021461705.1 Cryptotis parvus | reverse complement strand
TTTTAATCATGAATGGGTGCTGGATCTTGTCAAATGCTTTCTCTGCGTCTATTGATAGGATCATGTGGTTTTTATTTTTTCTTTTATTGATATGATGTATTATGTTGATTGACTTGCGAATGTTGAACCGTCCTTGCATAGTTTCTCTCTCTGTTTTTTTTTTTTTGTATATCTTAGGTGACAGTTTCTTTTCAGATGGCTTTTTGAATTCTCATCTTCATGTCTGTATCATGCCTTTGTTTCATTCTTGGACCACACCTGGTGGTGCTTAGGGACTTACTCCTGACTCTGCTCAGGGATAACTTCTGATAGGGCTTAGGGGGACCACCTGCGGATCAAGCCCAGGTCAACCATACGTAAGGGCAAGTGCCCTGCCTGATGTACTCTCTCTCTGGCTCCTGTTTCTTGTTGTTTTGGGGCTATACCTTGTAGTGCTCAGGGTTAGTTCTGGATCTGTGCCAGAGGTCACTCCTGATGTGTCTTGGGACCAAATGTGATGCTGGAGATTGAACCCTGCTTGATCACATGCAAGTCAAGAGCTCTACCCACCGTACTATTTTTCCAGCCCTGGCCTCTGTATCTTATCTTTTAATTTTCTTGTCACTACCTTCAAAGGGCAGAATTAGAAAAACCTTCTTAATGGACTAGCTTATTAAATATTTCATTTTTCTTTTTTTGGTTAGATATTTTTTGTGCCACCCCTGGGCTGTGCTATTCCTGGTTCTGTGCTCAGGATCACTCCTGATGGTGCTTGGGGGACCATAGACAGTGCCAGGAATTGAACCACAGTTGACTGCATGCAAAACAACTGCTTTGTCCTTGGTACTATCACTCTGGACTTTTGGCGCTTAGATTTTATGTCAGACTTTGAGATGTCTTTTAGCTAAAGTGTGTGATTGTGTGTATGTGTGTGTGTGAGTGTGTGTGCGTGCATGTGCACTCGTGTGTGCCTGTTAGGGCTTCACACATCTAAGTAATACTTATGATGACCTTTTCCTCTTTTCTGATGAATGCTTGAAGAGCTATGAACTTACCTCTTAACACTGCTTTCGCTGTATCCCACAAGTTCTGGTAATTTGTGTCTTCAGTCTCATTTGTTTCCAGGAATTTTTGGATTTCATCTTTGATTTCTGTTATGACTTGCTGGTTGTTCAGCAGTGAGCTGTTTAGTTTCCAGGTGCTTGATATTTTCTCCATATTTGTGTACAATTAACTTCTATTTTCAGTGCATCATGGTTTGAAAAATAGTGATTTTTATGGCGGTATGATTTATGGCTCAGCATGTGATCTATTTTGGCGTATGTTCCATGTGCGCTGGAGAAGAAAATGTATTCAGTTTTCTTTGGGATGAAATGCCCTGTATATGTATACCAGCTCTCTTTCTTCCATCTCTTCTTTTAGGGCCAGTATTTCCTTGGTAAGTTTCAATCTTGTTGATCTATCCAGGGTTGATAGAGCAGTGTTGAAGTCTCCAACTACAATTGTATTGCTATCAATGTCTTCTTTGAAGTCTATTAGTAGTTGTTTTAGGTATTTTGCTGGCCCCTCATTGGGTGCATATATGTATAGATGTATAGGAGTGTAATTTCTTCCTGATATATGTTTCCCTTGATTATTAAGAAGTGGCCTTCACTGTCCCTTCTGACCTTCTTCAACCTGAAGTCTATGTTGTTGGTTATCAGTATGGCCACCCTGGTCTTTTTGGAGGGGTTTTTGAGTGAAGCATTGTTTTCTAGCCTTTTACTTTGAGCCTGTCTTTGCTCCAATTGTTCAGGTGTGTTTCTTGAAGGCAGCAGAATGTTGGATTCAATTTTTTGATCCGTTTTGCCACTCTGTGTCTCTTAATGGTGCATTTAGACTGTTGACATTGAGAGAGATTATTGTCATGGGATTTTGTGCCATCTTTCTGTATAGGTTTGTTGTTCTTTTGGGTTTTGTCTCATCTTAGAGTAGCTCTTTCAGCCCTTCTTTTTTTAAGGTTTTTTTTCTTTTTTTTTTTGCTTTTTTTGGGGTCACACCCGCAATGCTCAGGGGTTTCTCCTGGCTCTGCACTCAGGAATTACTCCTGGCGGTGCTCGGGGACCATATGAGATACTGGGGATCAACCCGGGCCAGCACAGGCCAGCTGCATGCAAGGCAAATGCCCTACCCGCTGGACTATTGCTCCGGCCCTTAAGGTTTGTTTTGAGTTTACAAAGTTCCTAAGCTGTTGTTTATCCAAGAAGCTGTATATCTGTCCTTCAAATCTGAGTGAGAGTTTAGCTGGATAAAGAATTCTTGCTGAGGCGTTCATTTCATTAAGGTTTTTCACCATATCCCCCTACTGCCTTCGGGCTTGGTGGGTCTCTTCTGAGAGGTCTGCTGAAAGTCAAATGGATGCTCCTTTGTATACAATTTCCTTCTTTGATCTTGCTGCTTGAATTATGTCTCTGTCTATGGCATCCATTACTTTGAATAGGATGTGTCTTGGTGTCTTTCTGTTGGGGTCTCTTCTTACTGGTACCTTCGGACTTCTTGGATCTGGATGCCTTCGTCCTTTAGCTCTGGGAAGTTTTCAGCAAGGATGTTTTTAAATGTTTTAATTTCCTTGGGGTTACTTTCCTGTTCCTCTGGGACTCCGATAATTCTTATGTTTCGCCTGGCTTCATCCCATTGTTCTCTGTTCCATTGCTGATCTATTTTCTGGTCTTTTCCCATCTTATGTATTTACCTGAGTGCTTTCTGCACCTCATCCTCAGTCTCACTGATTCTCTCTTCTGCTGCTGTCATCTTACAGTTGCGAGCCCCTATTGTGTTTTTCATTTCATCTACTGAGTTTTTAAGCAATGATATTTCAATATGCATTGTTCTCATTTCTGCTCTCATTTCCTCCTGTAATTTATTGACTGCCCTTTCCACTGCTTCATTTATATTCTCCTGTATATTATTGGACATCTGTTCCAATTTTTTCATTGAGCTTGTTAAACATCCTATTTCTTCTCTGAATTCTTTGTCAGAGAGATTATGCATCTCTGCATTCTTTTTTGAGTCTCCAAGGTTGGTTTCTTCATCTGTTCTTTGAACAGGGGATCTGTGTTATTTCCCCATGGTGCTGTGGTGTTTGGGGATGGATTCCTCTGGGGTACTGTTTCTTTCTCTTGAGGATATTACCTTCCCTTGGTGTTGAATTTCTTTCTTTCTGTATTACTGGCCACCTGCCTGGCCAGCCACACCCCCAGGGAGAGTACCTGAGGTGAAGGCAGACCAGTGTGAGAGTTCAAAATGTCCGTTTACTTCCACCTCGGACTTCTGGGGGCTGTAGTTTTGCCTTTTGCCAGAGGCCTGGGGCTCTACCACTTCCCCATGCGTCTGCCCAGCCAGCCACGCCCCAGGGAGAGTCCTAAGTAATACTTAGATGTATGAAATCAGCTGTGTGAGATCACTGAGACACATCCTTGACCCTCGGGATGCCTTTGGTTAATTCTTGTGTCACTAAACTTACTTCTGGAATTTTCCCCCTGGATTTTGTATAATTTTGAGGACTATAATTTCTCAAATAAAAAATTAGGGGGCTATTTTGGAGGCCACACCGCCTGGCAGTGCTCAGGGTTTACTCCTGACTCTGAATTCTGGAATCTCTCCTGGCAGGTCTTGGGGTGCCACGGATTGAATCTGGGTCAGACTTATACAAGGTACATGTCTAGCTGCTGTACAGTCTCTCCATCCCCCTGACCCTATGATTTTATTTATTTTTATTGAATCACTGTGCAGTAGACGCCTACAAAGCTGCTCATGATTTGGTTTCAGTCACATAGTGTCCCAGCACCCATCCCCTCCACCAGTGCACGTTTCCCAGCGCCAGTGTGCCTCGTTTCCCCCCCCACCTCCCACTCCCCCACAACTGATTTTATTCTTAATTTTTACCCGCCTTGTGCTATGGGCCATGACTGGGCATTCTTTAGAGGGGAACAATAAGCAGGGGATGTAAACTGACAGGGAAAGGACCAGAGGTTGGCTCAGAGAATGTGTATCTTGATGCCTCATTTTAGTGGTTGTTGGCCCCTTAGAAAAGGTCAGGGGCTGGAGTGATAGCACAGTGGGTAGGGCATTGACCTTTGCACGGGCTCACCCAGGTTCGATCCCTGGCATCCCATATGGTCCCCTGAGTACCTCCAGGAGTGATTCCTGAGTACAGAGCCAGAAGTTACCTCTGAGCACTGTCGGGTGTGACCCAAAAAGCCAAACAAATAAAAAGGTAGTACAACTGAAGTATCAGACTAAAATGAAGAATTCGAAGCATGTCTGAGATAAGTTTTTTGAAAGAAATTCAAAATTTTAAAGTGCCATTGGTTTAAATGAAATTGTATTGCTGAAAAATGGACACAAAGCCATGAACAGTCATTCAAATCATCCCCCGAGGGATGGGATGGTGAGGGAGAGCCCAGAGCTGCTGGGGGTGGGGACTGGTGTTTCTAGAGGCTGCTGGGCTCAGGGTTTCCATGGCAAGGTTGTAAAGCTGATGCATCATGGAGCCGACCCCGAAACCCAGCTGACAGAGCCTTTTCTGCAGCTCCTTCTCAGTTGGGGGCTGTGTGATCACGGGCACTGCAGGTGATGAATGCAGGGTCAGTGACCTGTCTAGAAATTTCTGCTAGCAGCAGACTTTTTGCATGACTTAGATAATTAGGATGCTTGCTCCTTTCCCAGTGTGGAGATGAGGCTTGAAAATTCAGAACATTTGGAGCTGATACATTTTAGTGCTTGGCTAACTGCATTTTAAGTCTATTTCAAGATGTTCTGGAATGTTTTATTCAGGGTATGTTTGGAGACTGGCTTTTATGAAGCAATCTTGTGTCTTGTTCTTTGTCACCCCCGCCCCCCAGATTATGATTTACCTCATCGATAAAGTACTTCCTGAAAGTTATTTTGTCAATAACCTCCGGGCATTGTCTGTGGATATGGCTGTCTTCAGAGACCTCTTAAGACTGAAACTCCCTGAATTATCTCAGCACTTGGACACTCTTCAGAGAACCGCAAACAAGGAAAGTGGAGGTAGGGATGACTCAGTGTTCTTACCCCTGAGAATATCTTACTTCTTTTTGTCTTTGACTCCACTGTATGTGTGGGCCTTCACGTAGAATGAAAAATACATGTTTTTAGGGTAGTTCTACTTGGTAAGAGTTTAGTTCTAAAAGAACAAAAATAAAGCTGAAAAGAAATAGACAGAGGGCCACATGTTGTATCTCTAGCTGGTCCCAGTTAAGAAGTCAGTAAAGACTGGCCAGAAACAGAACAGGGCTTAAGACTCAGAGCTCAAATCCCTGGTCACAAATAGCCCCTATCCCTACACACTACTAGAGTTGGGAATAGCTCCTGAGCACTGCTGTGTGTGGCCCAGCACTCCCTGCCCCCCTCCCCAAAGTAAAGAATCTAATAATGTACTAGATCAGCAACTGAAATGTGGTCTATGGTATAGCCAGTTGAGAGTGACACACTCATTCAGTTCCACTGCTCTAAGTGGGTAGCTATTTAAATCACTCTCTGGCAGTTATTTAAAACTGAGCCACCAGTGTGATTTAGCACAGGAGCCATGGAGCCTGCGGGAAAGGAGAATCTGGATCTTCCCCGAGTTGCAGGAGGTAGACACACCTTTGGGTTGAAGCATTAATGCTCCCTTAATCTATCTATCTATCTATCTATCTATCTGTCTGTCTGTCTGTCTGTCTGTCTGTCTGTCTGTCTGTCTGTCTGTCTGTCTGTCTGTCTGTCTGTCTGTCTATCTATCTATCTATCTATCTATCATCTATCTATCTATCTATCTATCTATCTATCTATCTATCTATTCATTTATTTAATTTTTTTTGCTTTTTTGGGTCACACCCGGCGATGCTCAGGGGTTATTCTTGGCTCTTTGCTCAGGAATTACTCCTGGCGGTGCTCGGGGGCCATATGGGATGCCGGGATCGAACCCACAAGGCAAATGCCCTACCCGCTGTGCTATCGCTCCCAGCCCCTCCCTTTATTTATTCATGGCAAGGGCTGAGAGGAGCTTTGAGCTTTGCCTGAGAGGAGCGAGCAGGTCTCTGGAGAGAAGGCTTCTTCTGATTCCCACACAGGGCCGGCCTCTGACTGGGTGGGATGCTGAGTTGGTTATGTGGCTCTGTGAGGGGATCAGTGGCTGCGTGTTTGTGTGTGTGTGTGGGGGGGTGGGGGGCATCAGGCAGCTTTGGGGGCAGCTGTAAGTTAACTTACACTCCTCAGGCTGTGCTTGGGAGACCAGAAAGAATTGTCAGAGGCTTGTGTTTTCCATCAATAGTCTCTAGATCCTGACCTGTACATTTCAGTCAGACAAAATAGTAAAGGATTTGGAGGGCTTAATCTATGCTCAGAGTGCCTGGAAGTTTTCCTGACGCCTGGATGTCTCTGAGCACTTCCTTATAAGCCATTCACATAATCTGTCTTTGGCCTCTGTGTGTACCTGTCGCCTCTGTGCACCCCCTAAAGCTTCCAGAGAAACCTGCTTTACCTGCTTCAGTGTTAGACAGTTGCTGGCTCCATGTTTCCCCTCAGCATTCGGCACTTGTCACAAAGGGTGACCTGAGATTAAAATCTCTCTGTAGAGAGAGAAGAAAGCAAAGGAGTGTAGGGAGCAGACCTGCTTCTGCTTGTACTTGGAGGAGCACGAATTTCTGACTGCAGTCCAGGGAGAATCAGTCCAAAGATCTAGTTGTTTCTGCCTCTTAAAATACATGTTTCTGTCTTCTTGGAAGTGGGACTGACTTCTGTGATTCTGCTGAATTTGGAGAATGTAGTGAGCTCTATCCCAGATCTTAAAAACTGTGTAGTTGGTTTGTAGAGATAAAACAGGGATCAAGGCCCTTGCCTTGCAATTAGCCAATCCTGGTTCACTAGGGTAGTGAAGGGCACCCTAAGATTGTGAACTTCCATGGGGTTTTGGTGTCTTCAGTGTGAATTTGGAGGAGGAAAATTCCTTTTAAAAAAAAATTATTTTATTATACTTCCATGAGATATACAATTACAAAGATGTTCATGTTTGGGTTTCAGTCAGACAGTGTTCCAGCACCCATCCCTCCACCAGTGCCCATTTCCCACTACCAGTGTCCCCAATTACTCCCCCCCCTAGCCTGCCTCTATGGCCGGTTCTTTTTTTTTTTTTTTTTTTGCTTTTTGGGTCACACCCGGCAATGCTCAGGGGTTTCTCCTGGCTCTGCACTCAGGAATTACTCCTGGCGGTGCTTGGGGGACCATATGGGATGCCGGGATCGAACCCAGGCTGGCACAGGCCAGCCACGTGCAAAGCAAATGCCCTACCCGCTGGGCTATCCTCCCGCCGGTTCTTTATCTCTTTCTCTCTCTCTCTCTGTCTCTCTCTCTCTCTCTCTCTCTCTCTTCCTTCTCTTACACAGTGTGCATTGCAATACATACACTTAGAGATTTAGAGGTTATCATGTGTATCTTTTTGCCTATATTCGGGTGCTCAGTTCTAGGCTGGTATTATCATTTTGATGATTATTAGCACACTGCTCCCTTCTCTGTCTTACTTCTCTGTCTCTGACTCCCACAAGTTTGTGGTAGATTCCACCTATTGACAAGAAGAGGAAGAAAATTCTTCTTTTTTCATTTCTCTTATTTTATTTCTGGCATTTTCACATCTACTTGATCAATAGACGAAGGTGATCTGAAACTTGTAAAAATAAAGGCAAACATTTAGAAAAATTTCCCTGGGGGAAAACATCATTCCTGACAGAATCTCAGAGGGATACCCAATAAACTTAGTAAACCATGAGGATGCCAAGGAAGAGATTACTGACAAAAAAGGAAAGCTGGCTTATTTTGAGTACAGTAAAGAAGTGAGCGCCTGAGAAGTTAAAATATAACAATCCCCATAACTTTAGAAGTACTTTAATAACATTTTAAATTTATAAACTTAGTAACAGAATATAAAATTGAAAACCAAAGCAAATACTAAATATCTAGAACCTGCAGTTCTTATTCCCCCTTGATATAAAACTTGGGGCCAGAATGTAGAGGAGGAAAATTCTTTTTTTTTTTTTTTTTTTTGCTTTTTTGGGTCACACCCGCGATGCTCAGGGGTTTCTCCTGGCTCTGCACTCAGGAATTACTCCTGGCGGTGCTCGGGGACCATATGGGATCGAACCTGGGCTGGCATGGGCGGCCACGAGCAAGGCAAACGCCCTATCCACTGGGCTATTGCTCCGGCCAGGAGGAAAATTCTTACCTGGCACAAGTTCAGGGTCTGGAGGGTGAGGTTAGGGCCTTCCGTCTCTTTCTGGCTTCTCGGAGCATTGTGGCTGGTGTATCGAAGCTGCAGACAGGTGCTGACACCCAGGGCTTTCTGGGGAGGAGGTTGGCTTGGGGCTTTGGGCTGGGGTCCTGGCATCACTCCCAGGGTTCTAGGTGCTGTTGCCGGATGGCAGATCACTGGGGCACTCCCAGCATGACTGGCAGTGCTGCAAGCCCTAGCTCCATCACTGGGCTGCATAGGGCCTCCGGGCACTGCCGGACGCCACTCCCCAGCACAGTGACTGCAGCAGCCTCGGCACCCCGCTGGGCTGGAGCTATTCAGTGGGCTGAGCGTTTGCTTGTATGTTGGAGGCCTGGATCCATCTTTGGCACCACATGGTCTAAGGAGCACTGCCACAAGTACAAAGCAGGGAGCAGCTTCCGAGCAGTGCTGGGTGTCACCAAAATCATTAAAACATTCCATGTCTAGTCTCTCTCTCTCTCTCTCTCTCTCTCTCTTCTCTCTGTGTGTGTGTGTGTCTGTGTGTGTCTGTGTGTGTGTCTGTGTCTGTGTCTCTCCTTTCGTTCCCCATTTTATTTTTTGGGCTACACCTGGCAGTGCTCAGGGCTTATTTCTGTGCTCAGGGATCACTCCTGGTGGAGGCGGGGCTGGGGGAGGGTAAGGGGGTGAGGAGCATGCCCACATGGGGTGCTGGGAATCGAACCCATGTCAGCTGTATCCAAGGCAAGTGCCCAATCCACTGTACTATGTCTCCAGCCCCGTGTGTCTCAAATATGTGTATTTTTAAAATTTTTGCTTTGTTTTGGAACCATGCTCAGCCTTGCTCAGGGATTACTCCTGGCTCTGCACTCAGGGGTCACTGCTGGTGGGGCTCAGGATGCCATTTGGGGTATACTGAATACCGAACCCTGGCTGGCTGATCTCTCTGTTGAGATCTTTTAGCTACTTTTCTGTTATTGATTTATAGCTGAATCCCACTGTGGTCTGAGAACTGTGTATACTTTAAGAAATAGGCAAGGAATTTTTTTTTGAAGATTTCTTTTTAATTTTTTTTTTGTTTTTTATTACAATTACAAAGATATACAATTGAAAAGTTCATATTTGGGTTTTAGTCATACAGTGTTCCAGCACCCATCCCTCCACCAGTGCCCATCTCCCACCACCAACGTCCCTGGTTTCCCCCCCCCCTCCCCAGCCCTCCTCCATGGCAGGTTCTTTATTTCTTTCCTTCTCTCTCTTTCTCTTTTCCTTCCCCTCCAGACTATAGATTACAGAACATACATTAAAGAGTTGTCATGTGTATCTTTTTGCCTCTATTTAATGCTCAGTTCTAGGTTGGCAGTAGTACCCTCGACAATTGTTAGCACACTGTTCCATTTTCTGTCTTACCTAGCCTCTGACTCCCACACGTAGGCAAGGAATTTTTAATGAGCAATTTTACCAGCAGTATTTAAATAAAGATAGGCTTTATAAGAGTTTTAAGAAATCACCATTAGCTTTTGAGAGCTAACATTCTGCTTTGGAGTCCTATTTTTTGACAATAAAAACACTTTTGTATTCCAACATCTTATTATAGGTAGAGTCAAATTAAGTTTTAGGTTAAAATTTCTGAAATATAAAGAATTTGTGAAGTTCATATTCTTGGGTTTAAAAAAGATGAATGAAACACACTTGAGTTCTTCTAAAAAGCAGGAAGGAAGAAAGGAAGAGAGAATTTGGCAGTTTTGGAAATTGAAAGGTGGTGTTTGATGCCTTGCAGGCACCTTATGAACTGTCAGTTGTAAAGGAACTCGGCGTCTGCTTTCTTTCAGGTGGCTATGAGCCCCCGCTGACGAATGTCTTCACAATGCAGTGGTTTCTCACACTCTTCGCCACATGCCTGCCCAACCACACCGTCCCTCAAGATATGGGATTCCGCTCTTCTTTGAAGGCTCAGAAATCATCCTAAGGGTGTCACTGGCAATCTGGGAAAAACTGGGAGAGTAAGTGACTGTCCCCTTTGTTTCTGTGGGGCCGAGCCCATGCCTCATGCCGGTTTTTGTACCCAGGCATATAAAGTCTTGAGATTTCAGCGTGAGGAAAAGAGAGAGCGGTGAATATTGTTCAGTCATTCCAGCTGTCTGAAATCCCAGGGGTTCACTCTTAATTCTTGTGTCGAGGCAGATGAAATCTACTCGTGTTTAGCTTTGTTTTGTTTCTGGGCCACTCCACAGGTGCTTGGGCCTTCTCCAAATTCTGTACTCAGGGGTCGCTCTTGGTTTGCTATGGGACCACATATGGTGCCAGGGATCAAACCTGGGTCTCCCTGAATGCAAAAATAAGTGTTCTAGCCTATTTAGCTGTCTCTCCAGCTCATGCAATCTATTACTGTTCTTTGTGTGGAGAGGAGATTTGGGCCACACCTAGTGGTCAGGGGAATCCTCCCAGCTATGTGCCAGGGGGCCATGTGGTGCTGGGGGGGTCCGACAGCGGTTGACCATATGCAAAACAAGAGCCTTCACCCATGCACTCTCTCCCTATCCCATAAAATCTGTTTGTCAGAGGAGCTGGGGTAGGGTCTTTCAGGACAAGAGAGGGCCCACCCTGTCTTCTGTGCTGCTATCTGGGCTTATTAACTTTCGTCAGCCCCTTGCTGGACACGGAGAGGAATAGGCTTGATGACTCAGATCACATTTTGACTTTTTAAATATCTATTTTGTTCTCCCTTTAGGTCTATGATAAAAGTAATGTGATCATAACATAAGGTGTGATGCTTGGTATATAAGCAGTAGTAAACACAATGCTTACTCAATAATTAATTCTTAGGGCAGGAGAGATAGCACAGGGTTAAGCTGCTGGCCTTGCACATGGTCAACCCTGATTTGATCCCTGCCAGGAATGATTCCTGGGCACAAAACTATGAAGAAACCTTGAATACTGCCCTGTGTAGTTCCAAAACTTAAAAAAAAAATTCTTTGCAGAGATCTGTTCCTATCAAATAAAGATTATTTGTATTTTTCCCTAGTGGTCGGGTTGAAAAATCTAGACTGTTTTTCCCTTTAATATTATGACTATTACATTAAAATCCTACCTTTTAGGGTAATAGGAGAAACATTAGGATGAAATTGTTATGGATAACTTGAGATGCAGAGAAGATTTTAGTGTTTCTTTCCTAGAGCTATAAATCACTTGTGTGGGCACTCATAGACAGCATGTCAGAAAACTAATAAATCACTGCCAGTATTTAGTTTCAAAACCCTTTTAACTAGTTGTTTTATTTATGACAAGTCTTTCCCCAGAGACTTGTAGCAGTTTTCACGTCTACAAGTAGGATTCACCAACTCGCAGAGCACGGGAGGGAGCCCCCTGCTTTGATCCCAGCATGGCCTTGTCTCCAAGTTCTGCCGGGTACAGCCCTGGAGCACAGAGCCAGGAGAAGCCCCTCGGCACCACTGGGTGTCACCCAAATCAAACAGAGATTGTCTTTTCTTTCTAAATATTACCGGGACACTGTGACTTGCAATACGGTTAATTAAAAGGTTTCATACACTTAAGCATTCCAGCACCACGCCCTCTACCGCTGTCCACTTTCCTCTGCCATTGTTCCAGTGTTGTAGATATTTTTGTTTGCTTTTCCTTGGCACACCCTCTTTGCTCAGGGCTTCCTCCCGGCTCTTTGCTTATCTTTTCATATGCTCCCAGGCCTGCCTGTTGCTACAGCCCTGTATTTCCGGCCTTGTCCGAACCCTGTAAAAGGTGAAGTAGCTCACGCTACTTGCGCATTGAATCTTGGTGGTTATGGTAGGCTGTTGCAGGACTCCTAAGGGCCGCTGCATCTGCTCTGGATTGTCTCCCATAATCACTCCGTAGATAAGGGGGGTAGTCTAAATGTGGCAGTTTATCCGACCATGTATGCTGTACTAGCTGGTATAAATATTCTCCCATGCTATCACAATCATCATGGGACTAGCTAGATCTTACCAGCATATTAGCCTGGCCACGTAGGACACCTAAGTAATTAGACCAGAGAGAAATGCTGTTTGCTTCTAAGCAAACAAGCATGGCTCCCTGATATACTCAAAGGCAACTAAAATATAAAACTACAATGAAGTAGAGGAGACTTCTGAAGGCTTGGAGAAATATTTAACTGGCATTGGTGTTGGTCAAGGTACAGAGACATGCCATCTCAGAAACTGTCGGGGCGCTCCGCCGGGTCCCCGACAGTGCCAGGAAGCGAAGTTCCCTTCTACCTCCGAAGCCGGCGAGGAATGGATGAACACTCAGGAATCCGATGCGGTTTTAAAAGGCTTTACTTATCACAGGTTCAGGCATACAAATCAGCAAAAGGAAAAACCCGATGCTTAGGATTCCAGGCTAGAACCCCAGCCACGTGTAGGCCAAGATGGTGACCACCACGTGTAAAACTTCCAAGGGGAATAAACGCTCACAAGGCGAGATCCCACCGGAAGAAGAAGCCCGGGAGAGCGTGGAACCCGGCAAGTTTATACCCCTGCAACTCAGACCTTCCTCCCATTGTTATGGAAAGCAGGGAGGGTCCAATGCCCTCAGGTAATCCCTCCCTGCATCTCACCTAGGGCCTTTACTGTGCTAATGTTTTGAGCCGGGGAATGCCTTTGAAATGTAGAGAAGGGGGTTTCTGAGATGGCATGTCACTGTACCAAAGATCAACACCAATGCCAGTTAAATATTTCTCCAAGCCTTCACAAGTCTCCTCTACTTCATTGTAGTTTTATATTTTATCAGGGAGCCATGCTTGTTTGTTTGGAAGCAAACAGCATTTCTCTCTGGTCTAATTACTTAGGTGTCCTTACGTGGCCAGGCTAATATGCTGGTAAGATCTAGCTAGTCCCACGATGATTGTGATAGCATGGGAGAATATTTATACCAGCTAGTACAGCATACATGGTCGGATAAACTGCCACATTTAGACTACCCCTTATCTACGGAGTGATTTGCGGGAGGCAATCCAGAGCAGATGCAGTGGCCCTCAGGAGTCCTGCAACAAGAAACCCTCTTCTCTACACTACAAAAGCATTCCTAAGCAGATTTCGGCTCAAAACATTAGCACAGTAAAGGCCCTAGGTGAGGTGCAGGGAGGGATTACCTAAGGGCATTGGACCTTCCCTGCTTTCCATAACAGTGGGAGGAAGGTCTGAGTTACAGGGATATAAACTAGCCGGTTCCCGCTCTCCCTTCTTCCTTGTGGGATCTCTCTCCTTGTGAGCGTTCATTTCCCCTTGGAAGCTTTTACACGTGGTGGTCGCCATCTTGGCCTACACGTGGCTGGGGTTCTAGCCTGGAATCCTAAGCATCGGGTTTTCCTTTTTGCTGATTTGTATGCCTGAACCTGTGATAAGTAAAGCCTTTTAAAACTGCATCAGATTCCTGAGTTTTCATCCGTTCCTCGCTGGCTCCGGAGGTAGAAGGGAACTTCGCTTCCCGGCACTGTCGGGACCCCAGCGGAGCGCCCCGACAGTAGGCCACTTACTCATGACTTTCCAGGGTTAGCAGAGTCAAGCAGTTTCCTGTCTTCTGCACTCACTTGCAGTCTTAAGTAACAAGAAAGTGTTAGTTTTCAGTTGTGCTTAGGAAGGAAAGGGGCATTTCTCATTTTATATCTTTTATATCACATTTATATCATTTTATGTTTATATACTTATTTTATATAATATAAATATGTTATATTTATATTAGTTATATCATTTACTTGCTATGCCACAAACTAGTAACAATTATGGACTTCAGTTCCATGACCTGCAGAATGGTTTCAGGCTCCGCCTGTCCCTGGAGCAAGCAGATGCCCTTGGGTTACACTTGCTTGTGACAGGACTCATGGAGATGTTACTAGTGCCCACTCGAGCAAATCGATGAACAATGGGAAGACAGTGATACAGTGACTTTATATCTCCTTTTTTATCTGTCATCTGTAGGGTTAGACGTGAACTCTCTTGTCATCCCAAGGTTGTCCCACCCCTGCAATAGTAATTGCTGTACTTACAAACTATTATTCCTGGAGTGTTTGCAATGGATTAGGCACTGTTTAAGCATTCTAGATGCAAAACCAGCTCTGTTAGTCCTCAACCCTTGTTCTCTGAGGTGTAGAGACTATAGACATTCCTCATTTCACAGATGTAGGAACTAAGGGACAGAAAAGTAAGTTGCTTAGTTAATGCGCCGGAAGAGTCTATTTTGTTCTCTTTTTTTTTTTGAGGGGTGGTCCCCAAGTGGAAAACCCCAGAGGCCACTTCAATCATGATGGATAGGTTAATGAGTGCCCAGGCTTGAGGATGTGTTGGCGCTGAGTTTCTGAGGGGCTGAGGGCCACCTGGGATCACTGGGACCTCCTGGGCTGTGCTGGGGGCAGGGGCAAATCAGACTTGGAGCCCAGCTTCAAAAAACCCTTTGAAAATACTTCAGAATCTGTGCTTTTAATGGTGTGGATCTACTGATAGTTACTGTTTAGGAAATGTAGGAGAGAACTGAATCAGACTGATAGATATTTTAAGTGTTCAGCATCATTGCTTATTATAATTTGGGTTTTCTTTTGGGCTCACCAGTTGTCAGGGGAAGTGAAGGCAGCGGCAATATTATCAGTGCCTGCATGTTGCACTTTTGGGCAGCTTAAACACATGATCTCACTCAAGTCTCTCCACAACCTCGAGAAGTGTGGAGGATCGTTCCTTCTGGCTTTTCAAGTACAGTGTTTACCTCGGGAGGTTAATTAGCTAGTGCAAGATCAGACAGGTAATGAGTAGCAGAGCTGGGGCTTCATCCTGGGTTTTTCTGTAGTCTTCCTTACAAACTTGCCATTTGGGAAAAACAAAACAGAGCAAGACAGTCCAGCACATAGAGAAGTTTTATGCATGTTGACCTGATATGTGTCTTTCGTGTATCCATGGGACTACTTTTTTTCTTTTTTTTTTTTATTTAAAATTAAATCACCCTGATATAGACCATTACAAAGCTGCTTATCATTGGGTTTCAGTCATACTGTGTTCTAACACCCATCCCTCCACCAGTGTACATTTCCCAACACCAGTGTTCCCTGTTCTTCTCCCCTCCCACCCTCTCCCCTACACACAACCTGCCTCTATGGCAGACGCTTTACTTCTTTCTCTCTCATTTTGTGCACTGTTGTTTGCAATATAGACATTGAAGGGTTACCATGCATATCCTTTCACCTGCTTTCAATACTCAGTTATAGTCTAGTGTTACCATTTTCAACTATTATTGGCAAACTGGTCCCTTCTCTATCTTACCTGATCCCCCCACTTGTGGGAACCTCTGTTTCATCTTGCCTCGGTGACTTCTACTTTCATCCTCTCACACCGAGGCTGCTGTGGAGTGTGTGGCCGTGTACATCGCTCACCTTCACAGGCATCTCCTTTTTGTGTCTCTCCTCTGCCCCTACGTGGGGCTTGAGCCCCTGAGGGTTGTCCTTCCCAATAGACTCTTTACTTGCCATGTCATCTTGAAACTAGGACATCTGTCCTCTCTCCTGCTCCCAGACTGCCATCCAAAGAGGCTCGCCTGCCCTTTGCGATCAGCTGCCACCAATGTCACATACACACTCTAGGCTTGTAGGTGACTAGCGGTTCCCCAGGTGGGGTCTGCAGTCTCTTGCATGCCCAACTTACGAATGTTTTTCTTTCTTGTCAATCTGGAGAGTGTTTTCCAAAACTCTTCTCTGATATTTATCCTTCTATCAGCCCCCCAGAATAAACTTCCCCACTTGAAAAACGCTACTTCAGCAGTTTATTTCCATGATTGTGGCAACAGGATTTGACCAGAACTCATCCTATTTTTTAACAATATTAACTAACGTCAAAGCCAATAGTTCTCTGTATCTGACTATACAAAGAGCACTTAAGTGGGTAAAACGGGGGGACAGTGTGGTCTTTGCGTCTCTTTTGCACTCCTGGAAAAGGATTCAAGTGTAACCCACCCAGCAGGTTGCCAGGTGACAGACACTTAATTTATACGTAGAACCAAAGGCAACAAAGAGTGTAATCGCCAACTAGCAATACCCCTAGAAGAACTGGAAAGTCTGCCTGTGAAGATGTCCCGTGGACTGATAGGACGTGCAGATAAAATTCAAGTATGTTCTGTTTTTCACTTGGCTGGGCTCCTGTCAGTCTGTCAGTGAGCTCACAGTGTGCAGAATAAGAGCAACAGTTCATACAGAGGGTGGGGCGCTTGCCTTACATGCAGCTCACCTGGGTTTGATACTCCACACCCCCTAGTACAGAGCCAGGAGTAAGCCTGAGCACAGCCAGGTATGGCCCCCAAAGAAAAAACAAAAACCCAGAACAGCAGCTACACTAGAGGGATCATTGCTTTTCAGTATCCAGTTTTGGATGTTCTGATTTATGATCTCTGGTGCGCATTCTGGTGCATGTATGGACTGAATCATATGGAAGCAACAAAGATGCCACAGTAGGAGTCGTGAGTCTGGGCAGCTACATGGGTACGATAAGGAACTCATTCTGTAATAAGTGCCCCGAAATTGCCTTGGGTGTCTATTTTTTAATTTTTCCTTCACTCATAGAAGGTGAAATTTGGAGTGTATGCCTGGAATTTGATATGTTTCATTTCCTTTTTGTTTGGGGGCCATACCTGGCTTGGGCTCACTCTTGGCAGCCATATGTGATGCTGGGGGTTGCAAGGCAAGCACCCTACCCATTGTCCTATCGCTCTAACCCAGAAATCTGATTTTTTATTGCTTGCTCACCTGATTGATTAGATGGCAAACAGCAGCTCGTGTGTGGCACCTGAAGCACACACCTGATGGGAGGCCTGGGTGTCTAAGCCACTCACTTCTCTCTCCTTTCTCTATCCAGGCAGATAGAGTGTTGTGAAACAGCAGATGAATTTTACAGCACCATGGGACGCCTTTCCCAGGAGATGCTAGAGAATGACCTCCTGGAAAGCCATGAACTCATGCAGGTGAGTGGGCAGAAACACCCCCACCTTGGCTGGGGAGCGTGGGAACAGCAGGGATGGAGCAGCTGTCCCATAAAAGGGATCTGCCCAGCCTCGGCTGTAGTTTTTCAGTTGACCAAGTCCACATATATTGTGATAAGAATATTAACTGTTCACAAAGAAGGAGGAGGGGGAAGAGGGAGAAGAGTAGGGGCAGGAGGAGGGGGACGAGGAAAGGAATCATAGGTATTGGCTATGAATTTTATTCCAACTCTTGCTTAGAAGTCATGCGGCGAGGGGCAGAGCGATAGTTCAGCAGGTAGGGTGTTTGCCTTCTATGCACCCAACCCAGGTTTGTTCCTCTGCACCATGTATGGTTCCCTGAACCCACAAGGAGTGATCCATGAATGAAGAGCTAGGAGTAAGCCCAGAGAAATACCAGGTGAGGCCCAACCCTCACCCCCCAAAAAGTCATAAGATACAATTCAAATGTAGTAATAAAAAATCCAGACAGACAGACAAAGTCTCCGGAGGAATCACCAGATGCTTAGCCTGAGTCTGATTCTTTACCTTCTTAAGTGAATGCTTTGATTATTTTGGGGAAGGAATTACTGAGTCTATAAAGGAGAGCATCCTAATAGGTATTTCAATTTATTAGTCTTGCCCATTTTACCAACTCAGGTTTATCACTAATTTCAATATGAAACATTTGAAGAAGGGTGGTGTTTCCTGGCATGTCTCTGTATCTCTGTATCATATTTAAAAGGTGTTAAAATCAGCAGTGGCTGTGAAACAGGCAGTAGTCTATTAACACGCTCCTTTTGGGTTCCGTAACATGAGAGTCTTCTCCTTCTCCCTCTCTTTCTCTTACCAATGGTAGAGTTTATGCAGAGTTGTCCTTCGACTGTAACATCTTCTTTCTCTCTAGTTCAACTCTCCTTTCTCTGGATTTCAATCTTGTGGTTGGTTTCATCCCTCCAGTCATTTTGTCGTTGGGTGTTGGTCTAACAGGTCAGACAAAAGGGGCAGACTCAACATTCTGATTTGAGATGTAGAAGAGAAGCATACATTTCTTTGACTTCCCTTCTCAGAATCTCTCATTGTTAACCAGCAGTGAGATTATTGAGCTCAGATGTCTTGGAACATTGGCCTTAAAATCTCCACTTTGGCTTGCACTGTCCTCTCTTCTGCCTCTGCTCTCAGATGAGACTGTCCCCGCATCTGCATTTCAATCCCGGCTCTTCTCTGGGGCCCTTGTCTTATGACTCATTTGCTTTCTTGGTGGGATGTGCCGTTTATTTAGTTTCCTTCAAAGAGCCAGATTCATGTGTGACATTTTCCGAATATGAAGTCCTTTGCATGCTAAAGAATAGCTGGATTCAAATGCCTAAAGCACGGCCGACCTGTCATGAAATTTCACTCAAATGAGGGAAGCGAAAAGGGACGGGGGAAGGTGGCTGGTGCTCACTCCTTGCATGCACTTGGTCTGAAATTCAATCCCCGGCATCACTTTCTTCCGCTGCCCCCCACCACTGTCCCTTCTCTCTTCGGCATCGTGCGCTGCATCCTTGGCCGCCCACTGCACTGTTTGACCTGGACAGCTCCCCATGTCTGCCACACGCACTCCCAGGCCACCCCAGCCAGTCTGAGGGTGCTAAGAGTGGGTGGTACTGCTTAGGGCAACCCCAGCCCCTCAGCCGCTCCCATAATGCAGAAATGTTTATAGGCAGGAAATAAGTTTCATTGGAGGTTTGCTTGGTCTGTTCCTCACTTCTCCAAAGCTATGCCCCTCCCTGGCACAACTGGGGTGGGGTGGGGAGCCCCAAGTCTGCTCCCCACCCCCTCACCCCCACAGACACACACAAACACTCAGTCCCAGTCACTGGGCTTCTGCTGCCTCTGACAGTGTCTCTGGAAAGGTGCTGCCCACCCTCTTGGGCTCTCAGTTTCCTTGCCCTCATTCCCACCAGCCTGTTATCTCAGCCCCACTTAGCGCTTCTGCCTCCGCATGCCTTCATGGCTTATGTTTCCAGCATTGATTCATGCACATTGCAGATTGTGTTCGACTTCTTGGTAGTTTTCAACTACTTCATTTAATTTCTCTAATGAAGACCAAGAGGATCCTGAGATACAGAGAGTGGGCAGCTTGCTGGCTTCTTAGGTGACCTTGATGCAAATCTAAGACCAACTTCAACTTCTAGCCTAGTGCTTTTTCCTGACACACTGTTTTACCTTACTTAAAATATAACCTTACAGGGTCTGGCGTGCTCTTAATAATGTGAACAATAAGGCATTTCATTTTACATCAAGTTTAAACAGTGTCAGAAGAGTAAGAAGAATAGTTGGGGTTAGAGATTAGCTCAAGTGATAGAGGACTTGTCCTGTATGCAGGAGACCCTCGCTCAGTCCCTGGCACTGCCTGGCCCCTGTGTACCACTGGATGTAGCCTAGATGCTCCCCAGCTGTTCTGCAAGTGGCTTCAGCGCCCGCCCCCCAATCATCAGATGCTCTCCTCCCCCTCCACTCCCCCCCACACACACACATACATTCTACTGCAGCCCAGAAGATGTATGCTGATACAAACACCTTTTTATTAATGGAATTTCACTTGGAGTTAGGAGGAAAGCAAACCACCTTTTCCTCCTGCATTAAGAAAACCAAAACGTAGGCTGAGGCTTGATTGATGGAATTCCATTTTAAATTCCATTTTAGTAGCATTTTTCCCGCAGAGGAGAACATCTAGGTGAGGAGAAATTAAACCTAATTTTTGCACAACTGATGTTTCTATGTTTCTTGTAAAGCATGTTAATAATGGATAAAAAATTTCCTTTTCAGCAGTGCCTTGCCATAAATGTTAAGTGTGTATTGGTTATTGGGATAGAAAAATAGGCTTGTTGACTTTCCTTGTTACTGGAGAGTGTTAAGGCAAGTAATGGTGAATGTTATGGGAGGCCCCTTCTCTTCTGTATTTAGTCCTAAAGAATTTGATTTGATGGACACCATCCAATTACTGTGAACTGTAAACTGGTCAGCAGTGGAAAGTGGCTGCAGATAATAAATGCAGGCTGCCCTTGTCTTTATTCATGAGCTAAGGAGATGAAAGGAATCTCCCGGTGTGGACTTCCCTGTTTCTTCAGTTCAGTGTGCCAAGCAAAATTATCTGCTGCGGTTTATTCCCCCATAAATCACATCATTCTTTAGTAGTGGCTGTTTAAAAAAGTGATAGTGCTCGAGAAAGGAATTGGGGTGTGCCAGCGGAATGGTGAGTTTGGATTTTTTGTCCCAATTGACAGCCCCCAATCATTCTTGGAGGCAGTAGAAATAATGGTGGATAAACCCACTTCCAAACTGCTGGCAGTGAGTTATTGCCATTTGGGTGTGGACTCACAGTGTCAGGCATTTACCTTGGATTATCTGTCATTTTCTGTTCACGATAGGGTGTTGGTTACAAGGGTGTGGCTGTTTGTTCAGTAGGAGAGCACTGAGTGTGAAAAATGGGAGGTGTGGGGGCACAGAGGTACAGTCTGTAGGGCGCTTGCCTTGCTTGTTGCTGACCCAGGTTTGAAGGACAGGGGCCCATGTGGTTCTCCAAGCCTGGCAGGGAGTGAACCCTGAGCTCAGAGCCAGGAGCCAGCCCTGAACACAGCTGATTGTCGCCATGAAAAAAAAAAAGGGTGGGGGGAACAAAAAGTGGAAGCCGTCAGCTCTGTGGGGCACTGGATCTCATCACTGGAGGATCTCAGCTGTGTCTGTTTCAACCTTGTTGGACATGCCCTGGTGCAGTGGTCTTTACCCACAGGGTCATGGGCCTCTGCTGGTCTGCCGGTGCAGAAAGGTTGAGAGTTACTGGGCCATGCCTTAGTTGGAACTCCTGGTCCACTGGAATGCGACCAGATGCTGCTCCACAAGTGTAGGAAGGCTAAGGAACACTGATCTTGAATATATTTTCCCAAAATGGTGACTGCTCCACCCCAGAGCACTGGGACCAGTCAAGGGGGCAGTAATCTCAGATGCAGTGGGGGTTAGCTTCCGGTTTGTTTGCTTAAAGAAGGTAGAATTAGGGGCGGTGGTGCTAAGTAAATGTTTTTCTGTGAAAGAGGTGTAGCCAAATAAATTTGGGGACCTGTTACTCTCTGAAGGGGTTTCCTGCTTGGAAGGAAGATTGGACTAAGGCTTAAGTTCTGTCCTAACCCTAAGGTTCTATTAATGTAACATTTTGGCTCTAGAGGGATTTGTGAAAGTCCTTCCCTGGAATTTCGTTAAACCTTTGATTTATGAAGTTGGAAGCTTCATGCTTCCTTTGTGCTCTGAGGAGGCTGGTATGTGCTTTTCAACAGGTCAGAGACTCTCAAGCATGTGAATGCCACAGTAGGTGACCATTGTGTGACATTCTGGAAACATATTTGGTTCAGGAACCCTCATTTCTTCTTTACAGGAATGAGAGAAAAGATAGAAGAGCAGTAGACTTAGACATGAAAGCAGCATGGACTAGTTTTCTCTTTTAAAGGGCTTTAGCTGAGTGACTTGAGCTGACCAGGGCAGGATGGGAGGAAGTAGTTAGGCTGGAGTCTTCATTCCTTTCTGGTAAACTCCCTTCAGCGGCAGGATAAGGAATTTTCTTATTGCTTTTCGTAAAACGAAACAAGTGAATCTAGCTAGTCTATAATTTTTTTTTAAATTTTAGGTGGTGGTAGGGGTTGGTTGTGTGTGTGTGTGGTTTTTCATTGTTGTTTGTTGTTTTCTCATGGTAGGGGTTGGGTCACACTCAACCAGGCTCAGAGGCTACTTCTAGTTTGAAAGTTGCTTCTGGCAGTATTTAGGGGCTTATGTGGTACCTGTGAGATTGGAAAGAGAATTGCCTCAGAGAAAAATTCTTGAGAATGGATCCTGGATATGTTCCCAGGATATAGAAAAGTTAATGTCAAACATCCTGCTTCCCCAACCTATTTATGTCACCATCTTGCTTGTCTTATGCCCAATGCAGAGTACTCCTACCCCTAGCAAAAGAAACTAGAAGGTGGTTTATTTTCCAGGTATCCTACTTAAAGATCTCAGGCCCCAGTCTTCCTGTCCTTCCTTTCCTCAAGTTTCTACTAACTTAGGGCATCATATCTCTGGTTCTCTGCTTTCAGTCTTTATTACCTGAGGGTGGCTTGAGCACTCTATGACTTTTGGCAAGCCAGGTGCTCAGGGGACCGGCTGGTGCTGGGGCTTGAACCCATGCCTATGCTTGTGCTCTGGCCCATTGAGCTGCTCTCTGGCCCCTAAACTCATGTTTGGAACTTGAATAGAATAATTAAGGTTTATTGAATGTCTAGACCCGATTTCATAATCATTTAAGAGGAAAGACTCTATCAGTGGAGTGCAGGGCAGGTTGGCCCTTGCTCTCATGCTGGCATCTTTCTTGGTGTGTCCTGGTCAGTGGCCTGGGGTGTTCCCCTGAGCTTTGGAGGGTGCTGCACTCTGGGTGCCACGCTGAAGGTTTCACGCCTCTCTGTTTCCCTCACAAAGGCATGTGGGCAGAATTCTGAAATGTCAGTAAGGCAGCTTCTTAGGTCATGGGCTGTTGGTTGCCTCTGAAGCATGAAAGAACACAGGCGTTCACACAGAGCATGTTAACAGTGTGGTCTGTGAAATTATGTGAAGAGTTTAGAGCATGCAGAACATATTCAAAATAATATAGCAAAATCGGCATTTCCACCATCAAGGTAGTAACAGCATGGGACGTACCCTTCCGCTCTCATCAGCCTGTCTCCTCCCTCTCAGAGGGAATTTTGATGCCATTTCCTTTTTTCAGATGTAATAAAAGAAACTCAAAGATGTTGGGAACCAGCTAAATTCCACATGCCCCAGTTGCTGCTTATTTCCATAGGGTAGCAGCTCTCCTGTTGGTACATTTATCGCCTTTCCGCCTTTTTGGCATTATCAGTCCCCCACCTTGGACACAGAAATCAGTGGGTGTTTTTTGTGTTCTTTATAATCAGCCTTTCATATCTGTACATTTCAACCCTGAGGACTGTGACATCTCTGGTTGGTTGAGTCTGTGACAGTGGAATTGCTGGTGTGTAAGTGGATCCATGCAGTTCAAATGGGCATTGTGAAGGGTCAGCTGGACATGGGCTTTAGACGAGTCAGGTTAGAGAGGACAGGGCCATCCCTGTTAGTTGTGTACATTTGCATAGTAAGTGATGGGCAGTTGAAGGGGAGGCATTTGAGCCAAGTCTTACTTATGTGGAATCTTGGCAATGCGTGGTAAGAAGGGGCGCCTATGAAATTTAGGTCAGCTGTAGCTACAGGTTGTTCAGAAAGAGAATAACCACTGGGGAGTCCAATAGCCACTTGTGACTAGGCCATGAGTACTCCTGTTGGGGCCCAGCAAGCATTAGCCACCTCCCGCGTCTGCAGAAAGAAGTCCTCTCTGAAATGAACAAATCTGGCGCCTGGAGAGGTGTCACCAGGATATTTGAACAGCTTCTCAGAAAAGGTCAAAGTTGCTTGGTGGCATTAATCCACCTTTTCAGGTGAATAAGGTCCCTGAAGCATTGAAGAAGTATGTTTGAGCAATTTGATTTAATAAAACAAAGACCAAACAAATCAGAAAAGATTCCTTTCCTCGTGCTGTCACAACGAGATGTAAGTTCTGAAATTCGGAGGAAGCACAAACGCTTTATCTTTATTGATAGAGTTTCAGCAGCCTAAGCTTACACTTCGCCACTTCGCTTCTTTTCCGTTTCCTTTAAATATCACAGATAATAATTTTCACCAAGGACATGGTGCATTCACAGCATTTGAAAAGGTGGTATCTCTGGAAAAAAAACTTGAAGTCGCTCACAAGATCATTTACCAGACTTATTTTTTTTCTGGAATGCTAACAAATATCTATAAGATTGTCAAAGCTTTGCATTACCATCAAAGGGTTGATGGGTTCTTGGCTGCTGAAGTAAGAGGGAGCTGTAGATTTGGGAATTGACCACAATGAGTAGAAAACTAGGCTGACTCCTGAGTCCACCCTGTTACCTGTTGGGAGGAGGGGTCTGTAGGTGTGGGGGGAATGTGCAATGGAGTCATTGTTTGTCTTTCTCATAAGTAGATGTTGAAGTCGAAACTTCACTGTCTGTGTAAGGAGCAATCACTTCACACTCACCTTTCCCAAACCTGGATGTTTTTCCAGGATGGACAAAAGTTGTTCCGGCCCCCAATTCAGATTTGGTATTTTTTCCCCTTTTCTTTTGCAGACAGTTTATTCTATGGCACCGTTTCCTTTCCCACAATTGGCAGAACTGAGGGAAAAATACACCTACAACATCACACCCTTCCCGCCACAGTGAAACCCTCCTCTGTTCCTGGGTAAGGGCTTATTTCCTGCTGGTTTTCATGATGAAATACTTTATCATAATTTAGCATGAGTATCAGTTAAATCCTAGAAATACATTTAGAGGAGTTGGGTACTAACGTTCTGTATGTTTCTTATCAGCAGTTTTTCTTGTTAAGTACAATAGTTTTATTTAAAGAAGCAGAATATGGGGTGGGGAGAGAGAGGGGTGGAGAGAGAGAGAGCGAGAGCGAGAGAGAGAGAGAGAGAGAGAGAGAGAGAGAGAGAGAGAGAGGGAGAGGGAGAGGGAATGAACTCCAGTTGTCAGGCTTCTTGTCAGGCTTCTCCCTAACTGTGTTGGCCCTGAGTTCTCTGCATACAGAACATTGTCACAGAGAAAAGCTTTGAACTCTTGGTGCTTGTTTCATCAAGAGTATTTTACCACAAAGTTTGGAACATAATCTAAAGGGATTATAACATATTTATATTTTTTGGCTAAAAAGATTTCAATAGTTAAGGTAGTATAGAGTGGGTATATATGGATAGAACAGTTAGTTAGCTTGTTAAAAATATTGGAAGGACCAGAAATTCTCTCTCTCTCTCTCTCTCTCTCTCTCTCTTCTCTCTCTTTTATACACATACAATTGAACAGGCACTTGATACATAAACTATGTATATCGAATCAGGGGAAAGATAAATTAGTAAGTGGTTCTGGACTAACAACCCGGGTTCGATCTCCAGCATCCCGTATGGTCCCCCACGCAGTGCCAAGAGTGATTCCTGAGCGCAGAGCCAGGAGTAACCCTGAGCATCGCTGGGTGTGATCCAAAAAGCAAAAAAAAAAAAAAAAAAAAAAGAAACAAAGTTAAAGTCATATCTCATTATAACACCAAGATAAAGCCCATTTAAATGAAAGAGCTATGATAGAATTTTTCTATATATAATGATAAAATTAGCTGAATAAAATGTGGAAGAATGCTTTTAGATCTTTGGTATTGGAAAGGCCTTAATCACTGACTTACAGTGAAGAAATAGGGGAAAATATAGTACTTTAGAAATAAACTTTCTGTTTGGCTAAAATAGCAGTACAAAATATTCCTAAGCTAACACAAAAATACTTATAAAAATTAGGGACCATAGCAATAATACAGTGGGTAGGGCATTTGCTTTGCACACAACTAATCTAGGTTCAATTCCCGGCATCCTATACGGACCCCTGAGCACCACTAGGAGTAATTTATGAGTGCAGAACTAGGAGTAACCCCTGAGCATTGCCAGGTGTGACCCAAAAACGGAAAAAATTATAACTGATATCTATCCTATATAAAGTTTTAGAAATCAATAAGAAAATTAGGCCTAATTGAAAAATGGTGAAAAGATGGAATAGTTTACATAAAGAAAACGTGATTTGTACTAAGAAAAGCGCAGCTTGAGACTGGAGACATAGTACAGTGGGTAAGAGCACTGACCTTGCACTTGGCTAACTGAAGTCATTTATCCCCATAGGGTCCGCAAGCCCTCTAGAAGTGATTTCTGAATAGAGAGCCAGGCATAAGATCTGGGAACAGCTGAGGGGGGTTTCCTCCCCAGCCCCCAACCAAATAAAAAAAAAAACAAAAAATGCAGCTTAAAATTAAGAATAAGATTTAGATTGGACAGGTGGGTGGTTTTGAGGGTTGGGCTGCACCCAGGGGTGCTCAGGGATTATTCCTGGTTCTGAGCTCAGGTGTGGCTCCTGGTGTTTGATGGAACTGAAGTTGGTAGGATGCAAATCAAGCATCTTGTCCCTAAACTATGTCTTTAACCCAAGACTCCGATTTTGCACTATTAGATATACCAGATTCAAAGGCTCCTATGTCCTCCTCTGTTAACAAAGTTATGGGAAACAGACACTCTTACATTGTTGGTGAGAAACTAATTACTTTAAAATTTGTGGGAGACATTTGGACAATATTTTCTAAAAAATGTAGTGTCTCTGTCCTTTGATCCTGCAATTCTCTCTTTACAGTTTTCCCCACATATCTCTACTTTTAATATATATTTTATTGTATAACTGTGAAATCCAAAGTTACAAAGTTATTCATGATTGAGTTTGTCATACAATGTTTGAGTACCTGTCCCTTCACCAGTGTCCGCTTCCCTCCACCAGTGTCCCCAGTTTCCCTCCCACTTACACTCCCCCCAACCCCACTCTTCCTTTTAGGCTCTGTGGTTTGCAATACTGTCACTTAAAGGGTGATGGATCATGCCCCTCACCTGGTGGGATATAGTGAAAAAATTCAATGAAATTAATTCCTTGCCGAGAACACTTTGCACTGCTAGACTCTCATTCAGATCTGAAGGAACAATACAGAACTTGATAAAAAAAAATAGCTCAGGAACTTCATAGACTTGGAACCAGCTTTACAAGTACAGAAGGGGCTACTTTAAGTTGTGGCAAATCCCACAAACACACCAAACATCTCCAGAAAGATGGAACAAAACTCTGTGACAATAATCTGTCTCAGTGTCAAGGGCCCTCTCAAATATCTCTGTACACCTGTAAGACACAGTATAATGGTATTTTTCAGCATTACTTATTTTTCAACTTGTATTTAGACACCATGATTGACAGTGCTGTAAATACTAGTGTATCCAGGCGTGCACCCGCCTCCCTCCAGAATGTCTGAGTCCCTCCAACATTTCAGTGCCGCCACCCATTGCCTTGGCAAACTCAGTTCTGTAGTTTGAACATCAGGGTCATAACTGTTGGCCAGTTGTTATTCTCTTGCTGTTGCTTTTTTCTTCACATAAGAACAAAATTATTCTGTTTATGTCCCTCTCCTTCTGACTGATTTCACTAAACATGACACCTTAAAAATTCCATCCACACAATTTTAATTTCATCTTGACTTATAGGTGAGTAGTATTTCATTGCAGCATTGATTTTTATAATATTGACCATCTACATACAATGTATTGCAACTGTTTGAAAAACAGGAGGAAGCTCTGTATGTGAATCTGGAGGTTAAAAAAAAAGGTAGGGCTAGATAAATAGTCTAGGAGATAAAGTGTTGGCTTTGCAAACAATGGTGTCCTACCTAGGAATCTTGGTTCTATCCCTGAGTACCACAGAGGTCAGTCTTGAGCTTAGAGCCAGGAATAACTCTGGAGCACTGCTTGGGCTTAGGGGCCCAAAGCCCTTTCTAAAAAATAACTAAGTGTATATAGTATGTTAATATTCATGTAAAAAGGGTCAAAAAGATGACAGTATACAGTGATTTTTTTTTTATCCATGCCTAAAGTTGAATACATTAAAAAGGTTAATTTTTTTTGTGGGAATTAGGTGGATTTCTTGCCCAGTTATATTGATTTCCTACTGGGCTAAAGGTGGGCAGGATTGAAAGGGAAAACTGTTATAGATGTGTATATATACACACACATATATACATTATGTAATATTATATCTTAAATATAAATAAAATACCAATAAAATATTGGTGTTTTCTTTGAATTACTCTTTTTTCTTTCCCAAGGCGACGTGGTAAGATCAGAGACAGTGATGAAGAGAATGACCCAGATGATGAAGATGCTATTGCTAATGTGGTGGGTTGTCTTGGACCTTTCAGTGGGCTCCTGGCACCTGAAGTGCAGAAGTACCAAAAGCAGATGAAAGGTAACGCGGCAGCTGCCTGCTTTGATGCTCTCGGGCACTGTGTCTCTATGTATTACTCTATGTATTACTGGTGTATTACTGGCATCCTATCAGTACCTGCTTCTTGAAGGTTCTTGTCCATTAAAGGTCACTATTGAGGCCCCTTCTCTGTGGCTCTATCCTGCAGTAGGACCTCTCTGTGGTATATGTTGCACGCACACTACTTCCTTCTCTTGGTGGTAACTTTACCTCCTACTCATCTGGTTCAACTGGTATGCGCCGTGCCTTAGCCTGGATCCCGGCCTATAATAGATGCTCACTACATTCTATTTGAGTTGGATTCATCCTCAGTTGCCTTCTCTTCCACTATGAAAATACCCTCTAAATCTAAAACATTATGTTAATTTCAACATGAATTGTGTGGCAAGAAACCCCGGGTCAGGTTGATTCCTCGCTTGGTCCATGGTGTTTAGTTTGCAAGGAGAAAACCACCACCTGTTGGTTCTAATTGGTCTTTGCTGGGGCGAAACAGTAAAAGTCTTGACTCTCTGCTGCTGGAATTCCCAGCGTGTCCCACGAAGCTCTCTTCCTGGCACAAGCTCAGATTTATTTAAGTATTTCTAAAGGATATGACCTGTGTAACTTCTAAGTCATACAAAATCATGTGTATGACTTGTGTCATACATAAATTCAACTTTGATTCTTCAGTTTGTTAACATCCCTCTTAAAATGTGGTGCTCTTGAATGTCCTGCTGTATTCATCTATTTCTTGGGGTAAATAGGCTTCCTATATTCTGGACTTTATTGTAATGAGCTTTGGGGGAAACAGTTTGTGTTCTCCTGCTATGTCCTTTCTTATCTTGGGAGACAGCTCTTTAGGATTTTATTTTGACTCGTAAACTTTGAAGAGCATTCTCTTCCCTGGAGAAGAGAGAAGCAAAATACAAGTTAGGCCGGTCTGCATCCACTCTGCCATCTGCCAGTGTTATACTGTCTTCTCCAATCCTGAGGGTAATTTTTTTTCATTTTTTGCTCTTCATGCTTAGATGGCGCCCTTAATGATTTTGTTTTTGATTGTATGATCTTCAGTATTTCTTACAAGTTTTTTAAAATATTAACACTGATTAATGTTTGGGTTCATTCTGTTTCTGTGTCTGTCCTTGGTACTCATTCATCTTTTTAAATGGCTTTTAAAAATCAGAACTCAGCAAGAGTCTTATTAGTTTTTTATGCTCTTTACACCTTATCTCTCTCTCTTTCTCCCTCTCTCCCTTCCTCCCTCCCTTCCTCTCTTTATTTCTATTGAAGCAGTGACTTTTACGTTTTTTTTTTTTTCATTTTATTTTATTTTATTGTTTTTTCCCCAAATTTTATTACACCATTTTAGACATACAATTGAAAGATGCTTATGTAGAGTTTTGGTTCTACAGTGTTCCAACACCCATCCCTCCACTCAAACCCATCTCCCATCACCGATGTCCCCACCTCCCTCCCCACTCCCACACCTCAACTACTTGGCGGGTTCTGTATGTCATTTCTCTCCTCTTTATCTCTCCCTCCCGCCAAACTTTCCTGCACATTGTGGAATGCAGTGCATTAAAGGACATTACTGTTTCCACTATTTTAATGGACCGCGCAGCTGCAGGCGGCCGTGGAGACCTGGGCTTGAACTGGTTTTGCTCTGTTAATCTGGTCGTGAGGCAGTTTCCCAGCGTCCGGACAGCGAAGGTGGTGGCTAGTGTGGTGGGAGAGTCTCATCCGGCTGCTTCCGGGACCCCCAGAGGTGATGGGCCCACTCCCAAAACCCATCTGTCCTCCCTGGGGCCCCATGGTCAGCTGGGCCTGGGGTGAGCCGAGTTCCAGCTTCCTCAGCCACTTGTGAGGCTCTTCATGCTATGGCTGGTGGCCCCAGGGCAGCTCCTGGGCGGGGCCACCAGGCTCGACAAAATGGAGGGGGAATGGCTGACCCCTGACTCCATCTGACGAATTTCCAGTGATTCCCGCTTCTGGGAGCCGCCTACCTGGGCTCGAACTGGTTTTGCTCTGTTAATCTGGTCGTGAGGCAGTTTCCCAGCATCCGGACAGCGAAGGTGGTGGCTAGTGTGGTGGGTGAGTCTCATCCGGCTGCTTCCGGGACCCCCAGAGGTGATGGGCCCATTCCCAAAACCCATCTGTCCTCCCGGGGGCCTCATAGTCAGCTGGGCCTGGGGCGAGCCGAGTTCCAGCTTCCCCAGCCGCTTGTCCTACGTTTTTGAAATATTTATTTTTGTAGAAGTTAACACATAAATAATAGGAAACAGGGAAAAAAGGACATAGTTATACAGAGTTACACGTAGCTATCTAGTTCGGGTTACCTGCACAACTAAGCATCCATTATGTTATTAAGATCATGTTTATATATGATGCTTCTTTATATACCATGAATATTGACCATTTCAAAGTTGCAAAACTATATGAGTATTTGGTAAATAAGAATACACAATAACAAGTGGAAGGGCAAAAAAAGGTTTTTTTGAAAATTTCTTAAAAGGCAAAAAATGTCAGCAAGGTCTCTAGATAAAGATATTGGCATAGTTACAATTAAAATACTGAATTTCCTGTAATAGTCAATTGAAAGTGAGACAAAGCAACCCAGTAACAAAGTATCTATCTATCTATCTATCTATCTATCTATCTATCTATCTATCTATCTATCTATCTATCTATCTATCTATCTATCTATCTATCTATCTATCTATCTATCTATCTATCTATCTATCTACCTATCTATCTACCTATCTATCTATCTAATCTACTGTATCACTGTATCACTATCTTCCCATTCATCATCTATTTGCTCAAGCGGGGCACCAGTAACATCTCCATATGTCCTGTCTCATGCTAGTAGAGCCCAAGGGCATCTGCTTGCTCCAGGAACATAAATAGCCTCAAACCATTCCATCAGGTCATGGGAATGAGGACTATAATTGTTACTGGTATCTGGCATATCAAATACGACACGGGTAGCTTGCCAGGCTCTGCTGTGCAGGTGGCATACTCTTTTTTATCTACTTATTTATTTATTAATTTTTATTTATCAATTTATTTATTTATTTATCTATTTATTTTTTTCCCAAAGCCATTTTCAGGTTAAAAATTTTTTTAATATACCACGGTGAGATATACAATTACAAAGATGTTCATGAATAGGTTTCAGTCATACAGTGTTCGGCACCCATCCCTGCACCAGTGCCTTGTTCCCACCACTAATGTCCCAGAATTCCCTCCCACCTCCCCCATCCTGCCTATAGTATGCACTTTCTCTTTTCTCTCTCTGTCTCTCTTTCTCTATGTCTCAGTCTCTGTCTCTCTCTCTCATGCTCTCTCTTTCTATCTCTCCCCTCTTATACATTGTGGCTTGCCCTACAGATATTTAGGGTTTATCATGTAAGTGTCTTTGTGTATATTCAATGCTGAGTTCTAGTCTGGCGTTACCATTTCCCACAATTAGTAGAACACTGGTATATATTTATATCCCACTAATGAATGCAGTCATTCTATATCTATCCTTTTCCTTCTGACTAATCCCACTCAGCATGATAATCTCCATGTCCATCCATTTGCCCATTTGCAGATAAATTTCATGATGACTTGGTCTTTTTTTGACAGCTGCAGAGTATTCCATTGTGTAGATGTACCACAGTCTCTTTATCAGCTCCTGTTCTTGGGCATTTAGATTATGGCTATCACGAAGCACTGATGTTTAAAACTAAGAAAGCAGAACTAGAACATCTTAATTTTTTATTCCTTTTTTACAACTTTCCTTTGGATTAAGAAACCTTAGAAAGTTAGTACCTGCAACAAGTGAACCCAAGTGATGGTGTTATACCGCCTCTTGTTACCTGAATTCAAACTTTTGGTTTCTAGCCATGCAGTCAACATGCATTTTAATTATAAATTTTTTTGAACCTGTATTTCTGCAATCTGGGTCTGTGTTTCATTTTTTAAAAAGTGTCACACCAGTTGATAGTAGAGGTGAAGGGAGGGGACCCAGGGCCAATCCAAGTGGTGCTAAGCTTTATGGTGGGTCTGGCAGTTGGTGTTTAGACCCCGTGGTGCTCAAGGGCTGCCGGAACTCTGCTGAGAAGTGTTGGGAGAGGCCAGCAGGGATCACACTCAGGGCTCACACATCCTCAGCTTGTGCTTTACTAGGCTCAGATTTGATTTTTATGTTTCTTTTGCTTGGGAGCTACACCCAGCGATGCTTAGGGGTCACTCCTGACTCTGCCCTCCGGATTTCTCCTGGCAATTCTCAGGAGACCAGATGGCAGGAACCGAACCTGGTTGGCTATGTGCAAGGCAAACCCCTACCTTCTTGCCATTTCTCCACCTCTCCCTCTTGGTTTTTATTAACCATTCAGTTGTGCTCCAGAATGACATAATTGCTTTATCCTAAATATTGTCACTTATCTTTCTAGTAAGTTTTAAGTAAGCTCATATTGGCAGGCCTATTCTTTTTAAATTTTTGTATCTTTACAGTTTATTTAGTTAAAAGAGAGCATATTAATACCCTGTTTCGCTTTTCTCTGAATAACATTTTTTAGTGGATGTCAGAATATTTGAAATTTTCTATTGTGTAATTTTCTGCTGCTCCTCTAGGAAGTTTTCTAATTGTACTAGAGAATTTTTTTTACATTTTTTATTATACCACCGTGAGACATACAATAACAAAGGTGTTCATAATTAGTTCTTGGTAGTACAGTATTCCAGCACCCATCCCTCCACCAGTGCCCCATTTCCACCACCAATGTACTCCACCCCCTCCCGCCCACCCCAGGCTGCCTCAATAGCAGGTACCCCAGTATCCTCTCTTTCTCTCTTGTACTAGAGAATTCTTGTTGTATCCCATGTAGCGTGAGTATACTCTCCCTTAGCACCTGCTTCTCTTTATCAGCTGCAATGTTAAGCTCCATTCAGGGACTCTGCTAGTTATATGTGTTACAGGAGAAAAGACCACATCAGACCACACACATTAGACATAATATAGTAAAAATGTATTGTTACATGAATTAAAAAACCCACTTCCAGCTAAAGTGTGATTTAAAGTCTTAATTTTATATGATTTTTAATGACTTTAGACTGCTGGTGGTACATATATACATGTTTATATATATATACATATATAAAACCATTGCCACTTTATATATTATCTGACTATTGCCACTTAGCGTGTGTGTATATATGTATACACATATATATACATATATACACATATATATATTTATATAATGATTTGAATGACTATATACAGAAGCCTAAAGTCATTAAATGATTTTAATGACCTTAGGCTTCTGTATATAGTCATTAAAATCATTATAAATGATTTTAATGACTTTAGGCTTCTGTATATAGTCATTCAAATCATTATATAAAATCATTAAGACTCTGGATCACAGTATAGCTAGAAGTGAACTTTTTATTCATGCATGTATGTACTTGGTTTCGGGCACATCTGGCAGTGCTCAGGGCTTGTTCTGTGCTCTGGGATCACTCCCAGCCTGGCTATACTCTCTCTCCCCCCAGTTATATATTTTTAAGGAATTGTAGAAATATTAGAGCTTTTATCTAGTAACAAGGCACAATGAATGATTAAAGTTACAGAATGAACAAAGCGGTAATAAAGTCAAGCCATGCACCCTTAGAGCTTATTTCAAACCCCAATTAGATTAAGAAAATGCAGAAGTATCTTCAGGATCGAGTGAGAAGACTCTGCCCTGTGATCCCTGCTATTGGCTTTGTGGTGGTTGGAGTTTCCTAGGATGTCAGGGTAGCCTAACAGGTGGTGTGTACTCAGTTCTCACTTAGACCAGTTCTGCTCCAGCACTGTCTCTTTGTCTCTCTCCCCGGGTACAGAACCACATGAGGAACAGAGTCTGCGAGCCAATAACATTGCCGAGCTGAGCCCAGGAGCCATCAACTCTTGTCGGAGCGAGTACCACGCAGCTTTCAACAGCATGATGATGGAGCGCATGACCACAGATATCAATGCGCTCAAGCGGCAGTACTCGCGCATCAAGAAGAAGCAGCAGCAGGCGCATCAGGTGTACATCCGGGCAGGTAACGTGCTTTGGGTCGCAACATGGAGGCAGCTTGGGAACTGGAGAACATATTCCCAGGATGGCTTCCGAATTAGGACTCATTCTGGCTTAGCAGCCACAAGCACAGCTGGCGGAGGTAATATTTTGCATCTCATTTTAAATTTTGTTTTGTCAGGCTCTAACGAAGAAAAAGACCGGGGTTTCTTTCTAGGTTCCAAGGACCATAAAATCGGTATTAAGTACATCTTTGTTCTGTGTGCTAATGGGGGAGGGTGAAGAGTATCAAGTGTTCTGAGCCGCACAGTCCTTGGACTTGAGACATTTTGGAGCAGCTGCCTCCTAAACTTCTAAGCATTTGAAAATAAAACCTGATTTGCAGTGCACTAGTAAATGTAGCTGGTTTGCTAGTCATTTAGTAGTAATAAAACATGCTGTGATTGGAGAAATGGGAAAAAGCCAATTACTGTGCCTCGTTGAAGGGTTAGCAGTGTCTTGGGAATGTGCTGAGAACACAGTTTAACACAGTTCCAAATGTTCTCTTCCAAGGATTGTCAAGCTTTATATTTTGAAATTCAAAAAATCCCAGCAAACAAATCTGTTTGATTGTTTAATTTGTGGTGATTCGGGAATGGGTTTGTCGTATTTTAAATGAAACCTCTATGAAAATGATGTCTCTTCTGAATTAGCCGAAATATATCTTAATATTTCTGACACTTTTGAGCATGTGACTGATTTTGCACAAAAAATTGAATTTACATACTTATAGGAAGGAGTCGGGAGATTCTTATAGATTATTCAGAATTGTTAAGGAAGCAATCCCGAAAAGAAACGCAAAATCACAACACTTCAGTTTCCAAAACATTAACACTTAGATGTCCTCAGTTTGTCCTTAATAAATCTATACAGGGGTTAAGGCATTTGCCTTGCATGCTGCTGACCCAGGTTTCCATCCGCAGTGACACCTATTGTCCTCTGAGCACTGCCAGGCATCGCTCCTGAGCACAGATCCAAACAGCACCACAGGGTCCATCCCTTCCCCAACAGTCCCTGCCCCTTGCTCTAAATCTATAAGGATGGCAAGGGACTAGTTTTTTGGGGGGGATGGGAGCACACCCAGGGACACTGAGGGGTTACTCCTGGTTCTGCACTCAGGAATAACTCTTCGAAGGGTCTGGGGATGCCAAGGCTCGAACCCAGGTAGGCTGCATGCAAGGCAGGTGCCTACTCGCTGTGCTACGGCTCCAAAGTTTTTATATCCATCTCAGAAGAGAGAAATGATGAGTCTGGAAGTCTTCACAATTGTCTAGGGTTAGGGGTGCCGTGGCGAGTGATCAGAAAACACTAGACCCCTGTTCTCTAACTTGTCTGGTTTTTGCCTTCCTCCCTCCCTTCTTTCCTTAATAGGTATAATAGCCAAGTGGGTATATGAGGGCTCTGGGGTACCCTGGTAGTGCTAGGCACAGAACTCAGGGCCTTGCATATGATAGACATGGGCGCTGCTGTTTGAGCCAGGTGCTTAGCTCTTGATAGTCCTTCTTCAGTGGCACCATATAAATCTTTGTGTGGGGTGATAAACTGTTGCCATCAGGGGCTAACATGTCAGCCCAGTGCCCTAGACTCATCTGGGGATGCAGGCTAGTCCATGGGCCCGATCCTGCTTGCCGCGTGATCTTGGTAAAGCAGGCTGTGTTGGCCTGATCTTCTGTTTACGTGTCATCTATGCCTGCTTTGGACTTGATCACTTGAATCCCGTTACTCATCGATTTGCTCGAGCGGGCGCCAGTAACATTTCCATTGGACCCTATCACGTGCCAATGTAGCCCAATGGCATCTGGTTGATTCAGGAATATGAAGAGCCTCAAACCGTTCCTTCAGGGTCTTAACAAGGAAGTCTGACCATCTTGTAGGTGGGCGGCCACGTGATCTTTTGACATCCCGTGGGATCCAGTCGGTAATGGCTCTAGTCCAGCGGTTGTCTCCAAATCGCATTACATGTCCAGCCCATCTGATTTTCGATGCCTTGGCAAACGAGACAGCGTCCCTGATTCTGGAATAGCGACGGAGGTCAGAACTCCAGATTCCTTCTCTCACTTGAGTGAGGCGTGATATTCCAAGCATAGCTCTTTCGATGCCTCTCTGGGAGACCCGAATAGCATTCTCATCCTGCTTTCGTAGGGCCCAGGTCTCTGAGGCGTATGTTAATGCAGGACTGCTTTGGACTACAATGGCTAAAATATTTATAGTCTGATTCTTTGCTGGAGAAAGTATCCAGCTCCTTGTCTTGATCCTTGTTTTATGTGGAGAGATTGTTGCTTCAAAGAACACTAAGTGTTTGAGAGCATTGCTTCTCAAACTTTCATGTGTACAGATGAAGCATGGGGATATTTTGAAACAAATATGCCTCAGTAGGTTTGGGACTGAGAGTACATATTTTCACGGTCTTCTGCTGCTGGAGAAACAGAGGCAAGGTGCAGGGGTGATGGTATAGGATAGGATTAGCCGCACATAATCCTATAGGACAGGATAAGTGTAGTGACCGAGTGTGAACTAGAGGCAGAAGGCTTTTTGGTGGAGGCTGCATTATCAGTGTGGTGGGCAGACCAGCTGAAGCCCTTTCAGGCTCAGTCCCTTCTGTGTTCATGGAGAAATTGGAACAAAGTTTACTTTCTTAGGAATAAGTTGGAGATTGGGTGGGAATTTAAAGAAATGAAGACTCAAATAGGTCACTGAAAGGAATGGGGGAGGAGGGAAAGAGAGATTATTCAGGAACATTGGGGACCCAGGCAAATAGAAAGTTAAAAACTTCTTTTTTTAAGGAAAACATTTTGTTTGGTGGTTTGGAGGAAGAGAAGGAGCAAGAGAAAGAGGAGAAGGAAGAGAAAGAGAGAGTAACACACTCTAGAGAGAAGGTGGGCTTCTCCCAAGGTGGAGAGAGAGCAAAGGTTAAAAACTTGGAGAGGTATCTCTTCTGGCGGTATGGTTTTCTTTTTCTAAGCAGCTCCAGTTTTAGAAAAGAGATCATGGGCTGTGAATCCCGGGTGGGATTGGCCAGGGGAACAAAGGGACTCAGACTGAGACTGTGGGAGAGGCAGCCGGCCAATGATCCGCACTGCATTAGGCATCCTGATGTCGCTAGGGGCCCTGGCCAGAGGAGAAACTCTGGGAAGACCCAGGGAGGAAGGAACAGCCGTCTCTGTGGCTCAGCACAGGCATAATTAGACCCAAAGCCTGAGAGCTGCGAGAGTCAAGGAGAACATCAGAGGGTTTCCATGGCCTCTATGATGCCTGAACTGGGGAGCTGGAGGATCCAGCAGGATTCCTCAGCCACACAGACATCACTGTATCACTGTATCACTGTCTTCCCGTTCAGTTAGAGAACAAGGGTTCTGGTGTTTTCTGATCACTCACTGTACACCATAACCCTAGATAATAGAGAAGACTTTCCAAGTAGGACAGGTCCAGAGCAGACAGTGGACACAGTGTTCAGTAGGGTCTGTGGGGAATAGCTGAAGTCCTCCAAGAGCTCTCACAGGACCCAGGTTCAGGGTCCCTGCGCTTTCACAGCCTCTTTCCACCTTCTTACCCTTCCCTCCGTGTCATTTCCTCCCACCTCTGAGGCTGATGCTCCTATGGTCAGAGCATCTGACTCTTGTAACAGGTCTTTAGATTTTAGATGTTGCTTCTTTGTATAGACAGAGAAGATTCTCTCTAGACCTCCGTTGGAGTGCTCCAGCTGCTGTTGAGGACAGGGAGGGTGTTTAGAATAAATTCCTTTCTGGGCTCCTTTTTGGAGAGTGGTGGGGGAGAGACACCTCTAGCTCTAAGGCTGAATTCAGTTTTTGCCGCTTCAGTCACCCTCGTTCTGCAGATTCCTGGGTGCTCTATGGGCAGCGGCTCTAGGGGCACCTCTGCATGGTACTGCTTTGGGGGCCGGTGAGGGGGCAGGTGAGGCTTCCAGGGGACTTTATGCCTCTTTTTTCACCTCTCTTTCAGACAAAGGGCCCGTCACCAGCATTCTGCCGTCTCAGGTCAACAACTACCCAGTTATCAATCACCTGCTTTTTAGGAAAGAAGATGAAAATGTCCAGCCGAGCTGCCAAGAACGCCGTCATCCACATTCCGGGTCACCCGGGGGCAAGCGTCCCCGGGCCCTTACGAGGACCTGAAGACGAAGCTCAACTCGCCGTGGCGAACTCACATTCGAGTGCACAAGAAGAGCATGACGAGGAGCAAGAGCCAGCTGGGCTGCGGGGACACAGTGGGGCTGATCGAGGAGCCCAGCGACAGCTGCCGGCGCACAGCCGGGGTGCCCCCGACGCCTTCCCGCCGGTGCCCCGCGCAGCCCCTGGCCACGCCGAGAGAGGGCTCGGACAGCAGCAGCGCGGGCGGACCATCGAAGGGCGCTCCCCGGAGCCCGCGTTCGCAGAGGCCGAGGCCGACGTGTCCGAGGTGCAGGTGAAGTTGGACGCCTTGGACCTGAGCCCGGGAGCCGATCCGGCCGACGCGGGAGCCAGGGCGCACCCGCCCTGCCAGCGCTACTTCCCTGAGCTGCCACAGGCCCCTGCAGAAAGCAAAGCCGCCACCAGCACACCGCCCCAAGGTGGGCACCCCAAGACGCCCATCTTCAGCCCCCCTTTCCCAGCGTCAAGCCCCTGCGCAAGTCAGCCACCGCCAGGAACCTGGGTCTGTACGGCCCGACGGAAAGAACCCCCAGCGTGCATTTCCCGCACCTGAGCCGCAGCCTCAGCAAGCCCGGCGGCGGGGCGGCGGCACCAAGAAGCGGTGAAGCGCCCCTGGACCCGGGTCTGCGGTGCCCTTCTTTCTGTGGGCAGCAGGGTCAGGGCTCAGCTGAAAGACTCCGCGCGGTTCGGGTCACGCAGTGGGAACGAACAGGCAGGCAGGCCGGGCACCAGGTCGCCCTCTGTGCAGCAGGAGCTCAGTTTGACAGTGGGACCTTCCACGGGGACGTTTCGTCTCCCCTTCCCACACACACAAACACACACGCACACATGCACACACGCCCACACACACTGCCCCACCCCTCCATGGAAAGAGGGTTCTTGTGGTAAAATAAATATTGTGGTTTTAAGTGTGAAGTTTTTTTCCAAGCTTTCGTTGTGAGTTGTGTAGGAAAGATTGTCTCTAGACTTTAACCCGCTTCCTTCCTTCCTCCTGTTCTGGGGGCTTTGGGGTTCCTGTGCCCACCACTCCCGGTCGTCCAGGGTTTAAGCTGCCAGCATGCACATGATAGTTTGCTAGAGTAGGGGCTGTAGAAAGAAAGTCCGTCCCCCTAAAATTCCCCTCCCCCAAATTGCCAAAAGTTTCCCAGTTTCTGTCTTGGCACCCTGCCAGGGGAATGTTTTGTGTGTTTTCCTCCTCTGCCTCTCTCAAGGCTGTTGTTTATCCTCACCCTAACAAACAGGAGGAAAACAGCTCCGCCCTCACCACTCCACCCCCTTTCTGTTTCTGCCCGTGAAATTCCGAGAGCCCATTCCGGGCTCATTCCGAGAGCCCATTCCGAGAGTCCGCATTCCGGTTGATCACCAGCTTGCAGCTACTGTCAGAGGATGTGACTGGGAGCTCGGGAGCTGACAGCATGCTCCTTCCGGAAGGTTCCTTTCTTCTCAGGAGTGTCCCATACTTAGTAAGGGGGTGACATGGGGGGCTCGCTACCGAGCTCGTCCTGCAGCCTTTGCCATGTTGCCCGTCCACGCAGCAGCTCCCCAGGCTGGCTCCGCCTGGCCCTCTGCTCAGAGACATGTGGCTCCTTCCAGCTCTGTTATCTGGATGCTTTCGTTTTTTTCCAGAAGCGCTTTGTGGGGTTCTTTGTGACAGGAACACTGCCTTGCTCTGGAGAAAGCCTCAGTGCTTCTCAAGTGAAATCTTACCCCACCCTTCCTGGGTCTCAGCGGGTCAGGGCCGCCTGTTCTTTCCATTCTGGAGAGGGGACCCCAGAACCGCGCCGGTGAAGTAGCCCTTCTGACGCTCCAAGTGACTTCTCTGCCTTGATTGAATGTGACCAAACCACATTTCCTCCAGTGCAGTTAGCTAGGGCGAATGCTCTTTGTACACAGAGAGCCGTTGGCTTCCTAGGTCCTGAAAATCAAAATTGGTGAGCTGTTCACCCCACTCCTTCTTGAAAAGGACCTCTCGCAGGATGCCGTGGAATCCTCAGATGGTCTCATGCAATGCTGTAGCTGGCTTTATCTGAGAAGGCAGCTTCTGTTTAGAATGTTCCCTGCAGCTGCCACTGGGCTCTCTCCTCCATCTGCCGCATTACAAGTAGGTCCAGCCTCTTCCTCCTTGTGTGCAAGGCCAGTCATTCAGGCAAATGTTAATACCATCTATAGGAACCTCTGCTAATTGGATTACTAATTCTCCAACTCCAGCTAATTGGGAGAGATCTTTCAGAGTGAGCATAACTCACTTTTATAGCAAAATGGAGAACATGGTCATGTGGGGCTGTTGGAAGAGAAAACACAGATGACACGGACTGTGAGAAAAGCCATTTGATCCCTCTGTTGGTATTTTTAGCCCCCAAAGGACTTAAGATGGAAAAGATGAGTAATGAGTTGTTGTACTTTCAGGACTGGATTCTGTGCCCTCTGAAGTTAGCATGCAGCTTCTTAAAAAGCAGCCGCACCCACAGCCTGACTGGGAAGTGAGTTGGTAGAGGGTTGGGCTTACTTTTGCACACCACCCCCAGGGACAAGGCCCACTGCATTTTCCAAAATTCAGCAAATGAGATAACTTTGTTCCATCTGCTAAACTTGACAGATGAAAATCATTCCACAATTATTTATTTTTTCTCTCCTCTCCCACCCCATGCGAATAAGAGCAAGCTCCCCTCAAGGGATGTCTCTCTCTCTCTCTCTCTCTCTCTCTCTTTTGCTTTTTGGGTCACACCCGGCAATACTCAGGGGTTTCTCCTGGCTCTGCACTCAGGAATTACTCCTGGTGGTGCTCGGGGGACCATATGGGATGCTGGGGATCGGACTTGGGTCTGCCTCATGCAAGGCAAATACCCTACCCGCTGTGCTATCGCTCCGGCCCCAAGGGACGTCTCTCTTGATGGGGCACTGTTTGGAAGTCTGGTGCCACCTCCCTGAAGCCAGGTGTGGGGCACTTTGGGGAATTGTGCCATTGCTACCCACCACTTTGGTGTTAGCATCACACACTGCTCCTGCTTCCCAGTGTTGACCTCCAGAGAAAGGATGGATGAGATGGCTCAAGGTGTGGGATAAGTATGTAATAAATGATTCAATGACAGAAGGGATAAAACAAGGATGACCTTGTCAGGCTTCAGTGAAAGTGCCATTTCCTGTTCAAGCCCTCCAATAACACGCATGCATTATACCGTAATCACAAGGTGAATTGGTCACTTCATGAGCCTTGCCTACTTTAGAGAATAAAATCTGCAGTAGCCTCTGCCATGCAGCATGTACAAAGATCAGTGTGGACTTACCTACCCTAAGTACTGGACACTATGTGACACTGGAAGCTCTTATAAGTAGTTTTAGTTCTCTGTGTCTCTGTACCCTGTTGGTGCTTTTGTTGGAAATTCTTCACTTCCAGTCCTCTGCCCCACCCCCGACCTCTTCTCAAACCTCCCCATAATCTACTCCTAATCTGTAATGTCAACCTAGAGGCTGTAAACTGTAAAAACCCTATTTTTTGTCTTTCTTGTTGTTCTGAAGAAATGTATTGATTACTAGGACATGTGCATAAAGAGTCTCGTAACTGCTGTGCCATTTATCTGATTGCCTGCTGAGAGTGTTGTCCTGACCTTTCCTTCCCTGTTCTCTTCTAGCTTTCAACATTTCCCCCTCTTTGATCCCCTTAATCTAGTAACTAGGCTGCAGGGTGGTATCTCTACCAGCTAAGAATGGAAAAATGAGTGTTCCCCAGAATATGAGTAACAAGAATGTGTGGGTGTAAAATAGCTTTTATAGCAGAGCCTCGCAAGAAGCCAGAGGAACCCCCACTCCATGAGGGCTGCCATTTTCCACATCCGGACTCCCTCTCCTCAACTCCACCCAGCAGAAGAGCTGATTACAGCCATAATTGCGCGATCACAAGTGGCAGCCCGATTCATCAATAAATGCTGGAGATCAGAGGTGACTACAAGAATATCCCACCAGCAGAGCAGAGCCTGGCAAGCTACTCATGTCATATTTGATATGCCAAATACCAGTAACAATTTTAGACCTCATTCCCATGACCTGATGGAATGGATTGAGGCTCTTTATGTTCCTGGAGCAAGCACATGCCCTTGGGCTCTACTAGCATTTGACAGGACATATGGAGATGTTAATGGTGCCCACTCGAGCAAATAGATGATGAACGGGAAGACAAGTGATACAAGTGATAGCTGTCCTTTTCCCTACCATATATTAGGATAATAGGAACGTGATGTAGCTGTTCAGTCTTATGGAGTCTGGAAGAGTGAAGAGTGGAGAGCTAATGTGTTGGTGGGCAGCCCTTATATTGTTATTGAGCCACTTTCTTGGAGGCCTAGAGCAATGATCTGTAATAGCATTTAAGGTCTATTACTTTTCTAGTTATAAAGGGAAGATGTTTTAAGAAAATCTGGAAGACGAAGAACATAAGAAATCAGTAATCTTGGATGTGTGATTATATACCTACACTATTAACTACAAAAGGTTGGTTAAACATCTGAGATTGTTTAGCTGTCTTTGCAGCAAATGTACAAAACCTTTTTAATTAAAATATTTTTATCATCATGCTCATTAATGGCAACAGTTCATCAGCATGGAGTCACCAAAGTGTGCTTAGAGAACTGATTATTGCCATGCAGATTTTCTAGTCCCTTTACCCTATGGGGAGCTAACGTCACCTGGGTTCAAATTAATGACTGTTAATTCTGCTTTTGCCCATAGGTGACATGTCTTTTGAATCCCTACAGAATGCTTTGCAGCTGTGCTCTTCAACCACTGGTCCACAGGTGGAGGAAGGTTGAAAACCACAGATCTTTGGTTCTAACTGACCAGTCTGCAGGTTTGAACATACTGACGAATGCTGATTTACAGCAACATGTTCTATGATATGTTTATGTCAGAATCCAGAACCATTGAGCATGATTTCAATGGGAGTGTTCGATTGCAGCAGTACTGTAGAGACCATCCTGATAACTGCATCCTTGGGCTTAGCCTTATATACTTTCTTGAAGTGTATTCAAAAGAACTGGAGTTGTGGGTCAAACAGATTTTCATTATTGTGGGAGCCGCTTTGCTGATGCGGAGGGCCTGCGGGGCCACACTGAGTGTTGCTGGGGTAGTAAGACGTGGTGCGAGAGTCCGATCCAAGACCTTGCATGAGTACTTGAGTCACATCCCTGGATATGCATTGAAGGACATGTAGATTTCCAGAATGCCAGTGGGTAAAGGTTGTAGGTACCATATAAACTGGTCTTGAACAAGACTGCTGCAGGGTGGGTCACTGATGAGTTGGGCTGTGATCAGTTCTTCCGCTGGGTGGAGCTCTGAGAAGAGGGGAGTCTGGATGTGGAAAATGGTGGTGGGGGTTCCTCTGGCTTCTTGCGCGGCTCTACTGGGTATCGGCATACCTGGGCTGGCATATCAGGTATGCCAATTGAGAGACTCACACAGGGCAGAGCTGATACTTGCTCTCCCTGTACCCAGCTGATCACGAGGCATCCAGGAGGGATGGCGGGTTCTAGCCCTGGCCCACCACCGCAGCAGAGCCTTGCAAGAAGCCAGAGGAACCTCCACACCATGAGGGCCACCATTTTACACATCCAGACTCCCTCTCCTCAGAGCTCCACCCAGCAGAAGAGCTGATCACAGCCCGGCTCACCCAGCTGCAAAGTGGCTGCATGGGTCAATAAATGCTCAAGTTTTGAGGTGACTAGAGGAGGAATCCCACCCACGAGGCGGAGCCTGGCAAGCTACCCGTGTCATATTTGACATGCCAAATACCAGTCACAGTTATAGACCTCATTCCCATGATGATGGAATGGTTTGAGGGCTCTTTATGTTCCTGGAGCGGGCAGATGCCCTTGGGCTATCTCGCATGTGACAGGACATATTGTGATGTTACTGGTGCCCGCTCAAGCAAATCTATGATCTACGGGAAGACAGTGATACAGACAGTGATACCATATAAGCAGTAAATGGGAATACTTGCTTTGCCCCACATGTTCCTGAAAAGAAGCCACATAATTCTTTTCCTGCCCCAAGATCTCTGGGGTTGATAAAAAAGAATGAAAATGAGCACCCATACCTCCTTTCTGCCTTTTAAGGAAACAAGAATCTTACTGAGATTTCTGGTAGGCTTTTTTTTTTTTTTATCAAATTAAGGAAATTACCTTTTATTCTTGCTAAGAGACCTTTTTTTTCCCACTCATCAGCAAGAACTGAATTCTATCAAATGAGCTCTAATTGCATCCTTTGAGAATGAAGGAGTACTTAAGACCAAATTTCTTAAACTTGAGAAAATAACTATCAGATGGGTTTAAAGAAAGAATGTAAGCTATTTTACAGTCAGAAGTGAAAAGATTCAGAAGTAAAAAATTTTTGTGCAGGCTTTCATTTGAACATGGAATTTACTAGTGCAGGTCTGGAAGCCATGGAACCTTCTCCCAGTAAGGGATGTGGCTCACCCACAGGATGACTATCAAGCTGTCCCAGTGTTCTGAGCCACTGAAATAGGACCCATCCATTATCCACAGGAGACAGTTCAGACTCGAGTCAGCAATGTCTGGAGCTAGAGTCGGGGATGGCTCTACAGAGGGTTGTTTCAGCAGAGCAGGCAGCGTTGCTCCCATAAAGAGAGCCTGGATCTGGGCAGTTGGTGACTGGGGGGCTGTGGTCTGGACCCGTGCCCGTGGGCTTCCGTGATGGACCCCTGCAGCACAGCATTTGTTCTGCTGCTTAACTTCATTCAGACCCATAGCTCTTTCTGAAATTCTCCTTCCCATTTTCTTTTTTCAGGCCCAGGAAACACATACTTGACAGCTTTGCTTGCTTGAGACTTCACAAATCCTTTAAGTTAAAAAAAAAAAAACTAAGTTAAAAAAAAACTAACCCAAAGTTGATTTGAGAAGTTGATTGCTTCTCAATATTTAAATTGTTGCTATCATGGTAATAGGGTTGTTGTTAGGCTACTTGGAATCAGTTTCCCCAAGAAGCCGACCCGTCTCTGCAGGAGATAGTGATGGCCAAGCTAACTCAGAGGTATCACTTCTTACAGAGTCCAGGAATAATCGGATCCATACCAAAAGACGTGAACTCACGTGTGTGGGTACCCGCCTCCCAGATGCCCAGACTTTTCTGCTGATTTTCACTCTGGACTAGAGTCAGTCATTTCAGTGGCCTCTTCAGTGGTCCCCTCAGGCCACCCCCACCCCGTCCCTGCTGCTGTAATAATACACTGCTGACAGAGTAATACTTGTTAACTGTAAAGTGAGTCAACATTCTCTCCTATTCATTTTTTTCTGTCATTCCCCATTTTCTGGAGGAGCAAAGCTAACACACTTGCAAAGCTAAGTGTCCCATGTCGTAAGCATGATCCCACATCTGATTTTTTCTTTCCCAGCTGATTTTCCTAGAATCTTCTTGATCACTTCTGGCTGTGTTGTCAGTGCAGTAACAACCTATTTGGGCTTCTGTGTGTGAGGAAACACACACAAGTTCCTTTATTTGTGGTGTCCTCCGAGAACCCTGAAAGCAGATTATCTGTGTATTTCAGATAATGACAGGTGAATGGGGATATTTTTTCAGTCATGGTTGTCTACTTGGTAAATAGCAGAGTCCTGCTCCCATCTCACTAGAAGCTTGAGTTCTGTGCTTTTATACTTTTGTTGGGATGCACCTGAAGTGCTGGGGAACTACTCAGGTCAGTACTTGCCAGGGTCACTTGCAGTTCAGTGTTCGGGGACCATGAGGTGCTGTGGATAGAACATGGACCTCCTGCATGCAGAGCGTTGCTGTATAGTTGTGAGTTTTCTCCCTGGCCTGCTTTTTTTTTTTTTACACAGTCTGGAAACTCTGCAGGTTAACTTGAAACCAAGAAAACTTGGTTTCTCTAGGCAGTTATTCTTAAACCTCTGCCTGGTGCATGTTCTTTGTTCTGCCTGCCTGGGGAACAGCCACTATCCTTTTCGTTTCATTACACACTTGAGTGTAATAAAATCCAATCTGGGCCACTTTCCACTTCGATTTTGTGCAAGTGACTTAGCATTGGGAGCCTTCCTTTCCACATGTGTACAACGAGAACATTTCTAACTCCACAGAACAACAGTGTCCCAGATATGTTTGGGGAGCCAACCCCCTGCAAGCCTGCCCCTTTTCTGCTGCTGGGATTGTAGCCCTGGAACTAAGTTCTAGCAAAACCATTCAGCTCTCTCCTGGCCAGTGTATCGGACCTACAGGCAACTGCTAGAGAAATAAACTCAATTCCTGGCTTTTGTTTTGAGCTCTGGGGTAGCTTATTTGCTCTCCTCCACTGGTTTTCAGTGCTGAAGGAAAAAAAGCCCAGAAGCTGCTGTTGGATGTTACCTGATCCCACAAGGAGAGAACTCACTGGAGAAGGTGGTCAAAGCTGAGAAATAGGAACCTCAGGTGATCCTGGGTCACATCATACCAGAAAGGTTTGTAAACCTCATACCAGATGATCCTGGTCAGGACATACCTGAAATGGCTATGTAAAACAGGTATAAATACTTTGTGCCAGCTTTTCCATAGTTAGCATTGATTTTGAATCAGGCAGATAGATTGGGGTGGTGGTGTGTGTGTGTGTGTGTGTGTGTGTGTGTGTGTGTAACAATGAGTTCTTGGGACATAATAAAACCAAAGAAGTTACTTTGTTACTAGCCCAAAGCAGCTAAAAAGCATTATTTCCCGACAGGAAGTGAAGTCTCATAAAACTCTAACTAGCGCCAGTGCAGGCCCAGGGAAGACTGGACCCTCCTTCAGAGAGAAGCTCCCCAGGAACAAAGGGTTGTGATAAGAATATGAAGGTGAACCACCAGAAGTTTCAAGCTCCTCTTGACAATGCCGTGTATATGAAACTCTATCGTGAATAGTGTTGTAAATCATGACACCTCAAATTGAGGCTCTTCGTGTTCCTGGAGCGAGCAGATGCCTTTGGGCTACACTATCACACGACAGGATGTATCTGTTACTGGTGTTCGCTCAGGCAAATCGATGAACAACGGGAAGACAAGTGATACAAGGATACAAGTGATTTAAAGAAAGGGGCATATGGGGGCTGGAGAGCTACATGTTTGCATGTGGGTATCTCGAGGTTAATCCCCAGTATACATCTGAGCACTGCCAGGAGTGACCCTAAGCAAAGAACCAGAAGTAGCCCCAGAATATCACTTGCTGTCTCCCGCCCTCCCACCTAACAAACACGTAATAAAAGAAAAGGGTAAAGACTTGGATTGAATCGCACATGTCTCCTGCTCTCTGACCCCATACAACTTCCAAGTAGTTGCTTCTAGAAGCCTCTGCATCTCCACTTACCCTTTTATGGTCTCCCTCCACCCAGGTAAAACAGAAGAGGAAAAACCATGAGGAGAGAGAGGGTGTTGCTTGCCAGCCCCAGTTCCATCTCAGGCACCACAGTGATCCCGTAAGTGCCTCCAGGAGTGATTCCCTCAGCACAGAGCTGGGATAAACCCCTGGGCACTGCTGGGTGTGATCTCCAAAATGAAACAAGAAATAAAAAGAAAAAAGTCCCTAGTGTTTCTAGTTTCAGGGGAGTGCCAGCATGTTAAGAGCAAATGCTTATGGCAGCCTGGGGATGGCTCAGTGGCAGTGTGAGACCAAGACTTCCATCCCTGGGACCACACCATATGCACCAAGCTCCATCTGGGCAGCACTGGGACGTGGGATCTCCAGAGTCGCAACAAAGTACTCTGTCTCTGTACCACAGCCAAGAGTGTGAGACCAGCACTAAGGGTGTGCAAGCCAGATCATCAGAACAGCAGCAGCAAAGGAGGGGAAGGAAGGAGAAAGTGTCTCCTATTTCCCACTTAAAGGCTAATAGTCTGCAGATACAAATATGACTAGGTGGGCAGACAATTATTCAAAGTCTGTTTTATGTTCAAAGCAAGGCTCTAGGGCAGGTGAGATTCAATGGTTATTCTCATGAATAAATTAACCTAATGCCTTCCTATATTTTTTAATTTTTGCTTTTTGGGTCACACTTGGCAATACTCGGGTTACTCCTGGCTCTGCACTCAGGAATTACTCCTGGTGTCCTCAGGGGATCACATGGGATGCTGGGGATCAAACCCTGGTCAGCTGCATGCAAGGCAAACACCCTACCTGCTGTGCTATTACTCCAGCTCTACCTTTCTATTTTTTTAAGAGGCCATAACTAATTATATTTTGGTGGTTATTCTTTCTTTGAGGGGCTGGGAGGTTAGGGGGTACATCCAGCAGTACTCAGGAATCACTCCTGGTTCTGCATTCATGGGTTGCTCCTGGCAGGCTCGGGAATTATATAGGGTGCTGGGAATCAATTCCAGGTCAACTGCAAGCAAGGCAAATGCCTAAGTTACTGAACTATCTCTCCAACCCCTCCAGTGATTCTATTGGCAATTACAATTCGAGTTGTCTCCTCACAGTCCCATATTACGGCGTCTAAGTGTTTTTGCTGTGTATCAAATAACAGTAAGGCAATTTGCCATAAACAAGAGAAAGAAGAGGAACTTTCAAAAGGACATTGCAAAATAGAAAACACAACTACAAAATGCAAAAGACAAAATATTTGATTATGGATATATTGAAACAAAAATATTCTAATATCTTTAAAAATGTGTATGTGGAACCAGATTCCATGTTATAACTTGAAAATGATGACATCAGTTTTCAGAGCGTCAATTTATTTCATCAGTAAAGAAGTGAAACCCAACAGATGACAAGCTGAAGCATATTTAAAATCAGTGAAGTTGCTCGATTAGGTCATGGGAGAGAAGACATTTCCCCTCCGAGTTCTCCTCAGACTGGCTGAGACATCAAGTCTACAGCCAATAGATTAATGGGGGAAACCCAGCCAATTTAATGAGTCCATGTCTGGGGCATGCACATAGATACATGGATTTCAAAGACTGAGGAAAGTGGGAGTGAAGCCAAGAACTGGGTTGGGGTTCGGGGCTCTGGGACGGAGAAGAGGGCTGGGATGACCACTATAGGGTGGGCCTGTGAAGTGCTCCATGAGGAGGGGTTTGCTCTGCCATAGAGACAGGCCACTCCAATAGGAAGATTCTTTGTTATACTCCAACCTTTCTAAGCCATTCTCCTAGGCAGTTAAGAGCATCATGACCATGTCTCATGAGTCTGAAGGAAGGACCTCAACGGACTCCAGCTAAGATGATGTCCACTGCAGTGCGCCAGGCTGGGGAGGCCTCTGAACGTGCCTGGAGGCCTATCCTTCATTGACCGGATTTCCAACTGCATGTTCTTATCATCTTTACAGCAATATCACCTTAGAGCGAATTAGTAATATGGAAAAACATTCTTGCTGGGGCCTGGAGAGGTAGTACAGGTGTTTTGTGGTGCTTACCTGAACTCTTGTTTGATCCCCCAGGCATCCATGTGGTCACCCAAGCACCTCTGGGGGTGATTCCTGAGCACAGGGCCAGGAGTGAGGCCTGAGCACCACTGAGTATGGCCCAAGCATCAGGACCGAAAACAAAACAGGACAAGCCCTGGCTTTGCAGGATTGCTGTGCAACTGCCGGCACCGCTTGTTATATTTGGAAAGTTTTTTCTGAGTGTGAACAAGGTCCGTGTGTCTTTAAAGGCACAGATTATTTATAGCAAGAAAAGTAAGATAAATTATTGAGGCTATAGGGCCGGCTTAAGGGTGGTTGGGAAAATTAGAAATAACGGAGCTGGGAAGGTGGGGTTGGAGTTGGAATGCTGAATGTCTGTAAGCAATCATCATGAACAACTTTGTAAAAAAGACGGTTCTAGGTTGGTATCAGCACTTTTGACAATTAAATAGTGGCAGGTTAGGGAGGCGGGATGGAATTGGGGACATTGGTGGTGGGAAATGGGCACTGGTGGAGGGATGGGTGCTGGAACACTGTATGACTGAAACCCAAATATGAACATCTATGCAACTGTATATCTCACGGTGGTATAATAAAATATTTTTTTTAAAAGGTGGCAGATCTGAAAATCTAGTATGGACATAGTTGTAAACCGTGGTGCCTGAATTTAAAAAGTGAATTTGAAAATAATTGGTAGACAATAAAGTAAATAATAAAACAATAATTTAAAAAAAAACCCAAAAAAACAACACAAAAGGTGTTTGATGACTAGCAGGACACCAGTCTGGTGAGAGTGGTAGTGCTTAGACGTCAGAGACTGACAAAGGGCATTCCAGAATCCGGCCCTGCCCCCGTGGGGTGCCCCGGGACAGGGGACAGAACACACTAGGTGAAGACAAAATACTTTTTACTTTTTTAAATTTTATGCTCAGTGGTGCTCAACTCACTCCAGAAACCCTATGTAGTGCTGGAGATTAAACCTGCGTTGGCTGTATGTATGGCAGCCCACTGCACTATTTCTCTGGTCTCAGAAGCCGGAACATTTTATTTTATTTTATTTTAGAATTTTGGGCTTATTCCTGGCTCTGTGCTCAGGGATCACTCCTGGTGGTGCTCAGAGGAGCATATGGGATGCCAGGGATGGAATCTGGGTCAGCTGTGCGAGGCAAGCTCTGTACCCACTGTACTCTCTCTCCAGTCCCCACCGTAAATGTTTTGAATTTTATTTTAGGTATTATGTGGTTTACAAAACTTTTGATGGTTTCATGCAGGAAACACCCCTCATCACGGGCTCCACCATTGCTTCCCCCAATCCTTGCTTGTCACAGCCCCCCCACCCCCCCCCCACACACACACACACTGAAGAGCTGCTTCAGGGAAATCGGAACATTTCAGAACTGAGGTCACTAATCGTCTAGTTGGAGTTGGGTACAGCACTGCTTGCTTCTTATGGCAGGTGGACAACGTGGTCAGCAAGGACTCTCAAGGTGGGGCAGCCGGTCTCCTGGTGCTGCAGCAGGCCTGGTCTAACTTCAGGGGCTGCTCAGAGCCAGGCCCAGGAAGGGACGCTGAGTCTCACAAGTGAACAGATGCAGGGTCCGGCCTCCAGGAGCTCCGACTAGAGCCGAAGACTCAGACTCATGCAGGGTGGTCACGGGGTTTCCTTGAGTGCAGATCAGAGGGAAGGAGGAAAGAGGGACTGTTGGGGGACAGTGAGAAGAAGCACGGCATCCCGCGGAGCGACCGGGTCTACCCCACTTGGCAGGAGATGAGCGTCTCCGTGTGGGCGGGCGAGGTGGGCCTGGGGGTGGGGCGCAGACAGCAGTGGTGGAGGGAGTGAAGGAGAGGCAAAAAGAAACACGGAGTGGTATAGCGAATGGTGGATTTGGGGGCCATACCAGACTCTGTGTGTGTGTGTGTGTGTGTGTGTGTGTGTGCCACATGCAAAGCACATGTTCGGCTCACTGAGCTAACCCTCTGGCTCCAAGATGTATATTTAAATAGGATCTTTCGTCTTTCCCTCCTTTCTTTCCGTTCAATTTGTTTTAATCTGCGTTTGGCGAACATTGCACTCCACAGGTGCAATCTGGGCTCCCAGAGGAAGAGATACAGGGCCTGGAGAGAGCCTAAGCGTCAGCACACACGCCTGGTGCTGGTGAGGTTCGAGCCCGCACTACCAGACCGCCGATGGCCGGCTCCTCCAGCGTCACCCGGTACCTCTGAACTGCATGCAGTGCACCCTATTTTTTCCTTTAGAAAAGGGAGTTATTACTGGTCATAACTCCAGTAATTATTACGCTGGCATGTGATAGGGTCAAATGGAAACATTACTGGCGCCCACTGGAGCAAATCGATGAATAACGGGATATCAAGTGATCAAGAAAAGGAGTTATGTTATATTGTATAATTCTAAGACAAATGCTTTGAACTTGCTGAATTCTCAAAAAAAAAAAGCCATTGAATATGAGAGGCAACCGTATAAGGGGCAAAAGCCCCATCAGGGTTACTGGAGAGAGTCTTATTTCACGAGCTCATCACCCACTTAAACCAACAACAATTGCAGTGTATTCGCTTTCAGGAGAGAAACCTTGGCTGTAAATCAGCTGAATGAATGCGTGGCCAGGCATATACTCTAGGTCAAGGCGCTCTACAGGCATCACTGTAATTATTCACTGTGTTGCAGTCTTTCAGTGTGTTCACCACTTCCTCCCACTGTGCCCCAACCACCTTCCCGTGGAGTCTGGTTGGTATTAAATCATTGGAAGCCTCAGACTCCCTCCTCGCCCACTCCTGCCCCTTCCACTTATTTTTTTCTTTAACAAAGCAGAGATGTCATAGACCAGTATGGCCACTAGATGCCACTGTTGCGCTATGCAACTATCAGCTGCTTCTGCTAGCAAAATGCTGCGGATTTTACTCTGGTCTGTGGGTCTGTGCAGAAGAGCTGGAATGCTTCCATCGCCAGGACTCCTACCCATCAACTTCCATCCTGTAGGGTTTTTTGAAGTATGTAGAACTAGGTGTTCAACAAAGAGACTGTCATCTTGGTACGATGTTCCTAGACAAAGATCATTATTCCTTGAAGAATGATTTTATTGATTTTGGGGGTTTGTGACACTCTAGGTATGTCCAAAGGCTACTGATGGCTCTGTGCTCAAGGTCACTCCTGACAGTGCTTGAGAAATGTATGCAGTGCTGGGTGTTGCCCTGCAAGACAAGCATCTCACTTTCTGCGCTGTGTCTCTGGACCCTTAAAGCATGCCTTAGGAGACATTACTCCCTGGGGCTGGCAGAGACTGGGTCAAAGGCTGGAGCACGTGTTTTGCTGGTGGGAGGCCAGGGTTTCATTACTGGCACCTACTGCCGGAAGTGGAATCCTGAGTACAGTGCTGGAGTGTACCTGTGTTAGACTGGCACATATCCTGTGCACCATCAGACATGGTCCCAAACAACCCCCCAACTACAAGTGTCTGGAGTGATAGTGCAGTGGGTAAGGTACTTACCTTCTCCTGACAGGCCTGGGTTTGGTCCAAGCACCACATAGGGTCTCCTGAGCACTACCAAGAGTGATCTCTGAACACACAACCAGGAGGAAGTGGTGAACATAGCTGGGTGTGGTCCCAAACAATACAAAACAAAAACAACCCCCCAAACAAATGCTCCCTGCAAAAGCCTGCTTCCTTTTTAAACAAGTGTCAAGTGTGGGTTGTACAGGACCGCAAATGCTGTTGCTAATTAGGTACTGCCCAGCATCAAGCACAGGTCTAGTCATAACAGTGGCCCCGGAGTGCCAGTCCCTGGCTATGCGAAGGGTAAACTTGCAACCTGGAGTTCAAACCCTGCTTTGAGAACTAAGATGCTAAATCTGAGCTTACAAAGGGGAGGAATAGGACTAGAACAGAAGTCTCTTTTTTTTTTTTTTTTTGGGTCACACCCGGCAATGCTCAGGGGTTACTCCTGGCTCTGCACTCAGGAATTACTCCTGGTGGTGCTCGGGGGACCATATGGGATGCCGGGGATCAAACCCGGGCAGGCATGGGCCGGCCACGTGCAAGGCAAACGCCCTACCCGTTGGACTATCGCTCTGGCCCCATAGAACAGGAGTCTCTTGAGGCAGCCTAGAGACGCTCTGTAAGCCCTGCTGGGGCAGTGAGACGAGCTGGGCTGGTGGCTTTTGGAAGTAGCCATTCCAGTCTCCCACTTTTGGTAGGCCGTTGCTTGGTGACATTCCTGCCGGCTTAGTGTGCACCTGCCCATGTGCTCGCTTCACTGCTCGGCTTTGTGGGGAATCCCATTTCCCAGAGGGGCAGCTCAGCTAGAAAAGGCACCTGTGTTAGACTGGCACATATCCAAAAGAGCAAGAACAACAAGTGCTGGCGTGGATGCGGGAGAAAGGGGCTCTCATCCATTGTTGGTGAGAATGCTACTACATTTGGTCTTGAGGTTTCTATCTGGATAAGATGGTATTAACTTTCTTGGGTTTAGTTTGGTTTGGGGGTCACACCCAGCAGTGTTGATGAGGGTCCATCCCGTGTGGGGGTACAAACCCGGCCTCCTCCTCAAAGTGTTGCTCCAGCCCTTTGTGCTCTCTCCCCTGTCCTGCATTAACTTTTTATTTGTTAAAATCATTCAGGTTCATTTGGGCTTTCGGTTATAGTTAAATTTCTGAGGCACTTTTCTTAAGATCACTCTCAGCCTTTTTTTTTGTAGTTTTATATTTTTTAATGGAAATTTTCACTGAAAGCCGGACAGCCCCCTTCCCCGAGGCTAAAGCCTCCCCAACATACAACACATACACACACATATTCGCTTATTCCATTTATGGCAATTGAGGTACCTCACGGTCCTTTGAGCTATTTATCTAGGAGCTATGACAGTGACTCACTTTTTTTTCGTTGTTTTGGGGGCTACACCCAGGGGCGCACAGGGCTTCCTCCTGGTTGTGCTCAAGCAGTCACTCCTGGTGGGCTCAGGGGATCATACGTGGTGACAGAGATCCAACCCGTGTAGGCTGCAGGCAAGGGAAGGGCCCTGCCCCTGCACTATCTCTGCTCTCCAATTATTCTGCTTTGTGAAAAATCGGATGTGTTAATTATTCCTCCCAGCGCTGTGCCGTTCACAGATTTGAAACGTATGCTTGCTCGGATCTCATCCTAATTGCGAAAAGATGCTGCTTGGACTTGTTTATTCTACAGGAACTTTAGAAGGCTCAGAATAATGTTTACAATATTTCCAGAGTCGGGTTCTGCAAGGAGCGTGAATGAAAGCGGAGCTTCAGTTGGGCATTCTGTTTCACGTCGAGTAAAAACGGGGCTTCAGGAAAAGAGCACCGCTGAATTCCACGTTTTATGGAAACTTTGGCCAATTTAGGATTCCGTCTGCTAGAATTCTTCCTTTCCCAAGCGAGCTCCTATTTTGCATCTAGTACATTTGCAATCTAGTGTTTTTGATTTTGTTCTAGGAGTTGGCACCCCATAGTGTGTATGAGGGAAGTCAGAAATAGACAGAAATAAAAGCCAGAAATGGGCGCCAGATGCTGGGCCACAGCTGGGAGATGCTGCTGATATTTCGGGAGCTCCATCATTGGAAGAACCAGGACTTCTAAGGCACTTTAGCAAGAACTGCTTAGGGCTTCTGCTTTGGAAAGGTGACCAGGCAGCCCCACCTTCCTGGGAGAGTGGATGTTTCTAAGCCATCTGTTGGAAGCGAGAGCTGCAGGAGACAGCTTCTTTACTACAGAGACATTGGTCTGAGTTCCAGTTCTGGTGTCATTTGTATCTTGCTCGGAAACCCAGGCTGCCCTACACTGCTCACTACTTGTCTGTATTACTTGGAGAAACTGCCAAGTCAAATGGCTCCAAGTACTAGGGAAGTGTTAATGCAAAAGCCTTAAATCAAAACTTACTTAGACATTGTCTGAATATATGTTAGGTTGTTTTAAACTCTTCATTTGTTTTTTTTTTTTTTTTTTGGTAATTTTACTTAAAATCTTGGTTGGGGGTGGTCATAAATGATGGTGTTTAGGGGCTACTCCTGGCTCGGTATTCCAGGGTTACTCTTGGTGGTGCTCAGAGGACCATATGGTGCTGGGACTAGAAACCTGGAGTCTCCTACAGACAAAGCATGTGCTCCTGCTACTCTCTGACCCGATGAGGAATTCTAGAGTTAGAAACAGCTCTTCTCCCATGCACTTTGGTCCTAAGCTACTTATTTTGGCAAGTGACTTGATCACTTGATCACTTGAATCCCGTTACTCATCGATTTGCTCGAGCGGGCGCCAGTAACATTTCCATTGGACCCTATCACGTGCCAATGTGGCCCAATGGCATCTGGTTGATTCAGGAATATGAAGAGCCTCAAACCGTTCCTTCAGGGTCTTAACAAGGAAGTCTGACCATCTTGTAGGTGGGCGGCCACGTGATCTTTTGACATCCCGTGGGATCCAGTCGGTAACGGCTCTAGTCCAGCGGTTGTCTCCAAATCGCATTACATGTCCAGCCCATCTGATTTTTGATGTCTTGGCAAAGCGAGACAGCGTCCCTGATTCTGGAATAGCGACCCGGAGGTCAGAACACGGATTCCTTCTCTCACTTGAGTGAGGCGTGATATTCCAAGCATAGCTCTTTTCGATGCCTCTCTGGGAGACCCGAATAGCATTCTCATCCCTGCTTTCGTAGGGCCCAGGTCTCTGAGGCGTATGTTAATTCAGGGAGAAGCGGTGGAGTCAAAGAGATGTGCCCGGAGCCGGAGGGTTCTTTGTCCTTTTAGCTATTTCTTCGATGCCTTTGAAGGCATTCCATGCCGCTCTCTTCCTCCTGCGCAGCTCAGGTTTTAGGTCATTCATCATGTTGACTTCTCGACCTAGGTACACATAACTGCTGCATTCAGAGATGTTTGTTCCATTGAGAGAGAATGGGGCCTCTGGAACTAGTTCATTTCTCATGAACATAGTTTTTCTTCAGATTCAGCTGTAGACCTACCTTTCCACATTCTCGGTCAAAGTCAGCCAGCATTTGTGCCGCTTGGCTAATGTTTGGTGTTATTAGAACGATGTCATCAGCGAAGCGGAGGTGGTGTAGTTGCCGACCATCTATCTTCACTCCCATTCCTTCCCATTCTAATTGTCTCATGATGTTCTCGAGGGTGGCACTGAAGAGTTTTGGTGAGATGGTATCACCCCTGTCGAACCCCTCTTTTGACATCAATGATCACTTCTTTGTAGAATGGTGAGATCCTGGTGGTGAATCCATAATACAGCTCACGAAGGATCTTGATGTATTGGGTTTGAACACCCCTGTTTGACTAGGGCTTCGATGACTGCTTCAGTTTCCACAGAATCAAAGGCTTTCTGTAAATCAATGAGCGTGAGACAGAGCGGCATCTTGTACTCCCTACAAACCTCAATGAGCTTGGTTACTGTGTGGATATGGTCGATTGTGCTGTATCCTTTCCGGGAAACCTGCTTGCTCGCATGGTTGACCTTCATCTAGTGTTCTGCTAATCCTGTTCAGGATGACTCGTGTAAACAGCTTGTAGATGACAGACAACAGGCAGATGGGGCGATAGTTGCCCGATGTCATGAATGTCTCCCTTCTTGAACAGTAGAACTGTCCTGCTGGTTTTCCATTGGGAGGGCACCTTGCATTCGGACAGGTAGCGTGTGAAGAGCCGAGCTAGATGAATCTGAGTTCATCATGTCCACCAAGACTATTCATGGGAACTCACAGTTTCAGAAGGCTGAAGCGAAGCGTTGGACATGGGAATCTCCTGGCGGACAGTTCCACAATGAAATCGACCACATCATCTTCAATCGGCGGTTTTGTCTGACCGATGTTGCTGTCGTCCCCAAATTCCAGACAGGATCGGACCACCGTCTCCTTCGTGCAAAATTCTACTTCCCGTAGCGGGGAGAAAAGGCTGCAAAGTTTAAGAAGAGAACTCCCAGAGCGACCACCAACTGGGAACTCTTTAGCACCATTGCGGCAACATGGGAAGATACCATCATTGATGACATCGATGAAGAATACAACCGACTGGTTCAGCACCTCCATGATTGTGCGAAGAATGCCGAGAGAGAGAAAAACACAAAAGGGCGGCTTGTCTTCAGAAACTCTCGAGCTCATTCGCCAACGTGGCAAGGCGCGAGCCTCAGGGGACCAAATGCTAACGTCCAAGCTTGCTAAACAGTGCAGAGAAGCGATAAAAGCAGACCTCAAAGACAGAAGAGCAGAAATACTGGAAGATGCAGCAGAAGCCGGGAAAAGTATTTGCACTGCCCGCCTGTCCTTCGCCAACTATAAGACCAAGATGACTGCCCTCCGGCGCCCTGATGGATCTATCACATCTTCCAGAAAGGCAATGGAGAAGATTATCCAGGACTTCTACTCAAATCTTTTTGATAGCCACATCCACCTGCCCACATACCAAATTCCACAGGATGGATACGTCATTCCCAACGTTCTCCCTTCTGAAATAAGACATGCCATCTCATCGGTAAAGAAGGGAACAGCACCAGGCCCAGACAAAGTCAGACCCGAACATCTGAAGAATCTGCCATCGGTGCTCATCAATACACTAGCTTGGCAAGTGACAAAATTAATAATCAGATTCTGTTTTAAATATTAGTTATGTGTTGATTTTTTGTATTTCTACATAGTACTGGCGCCTGCTCGAGCAAATCGATGAATAACGGGATGTCAAGTGATCAAGTGATCAAGTGACATAGTATGTCCTATTCATTGAACTGATACCATCATGATTAGGAAAATAGATAGACATAAAATGGAGTTAGTTCTCTGAACTACAAGAATGTATGTCATAGATTAATAGGAAATTAATGAGTTATGAAAAATGTTTCCATTGTGCACTGTGCTTTGGTTCACATGTGATTTGATACAGATCCTAGAGAAGTCCTAAGATTGATCTCGGTTTACAAAGAAAGCTTTGGTTTGTTTTTGAGGGGTAGCTTATTAATCTATTTTTTAAGTATTTTATTATATAATCTATTTATTTAAATTTTATTATACCACCGCGATATAGACAATTGCAAAGCTGCTCATGATTGGTCATACAGTGTTCCAGTACCCTTTCCTCCAAGTCCTCCACCAGAGCACATTTCCACTACCAATGTCCCCAGATTCCTTCCCCAATCCTTCTTCTCTCTCTCTCTCTCTCTCTCTCTCTCCTTCTCTTACATATTGTGACTTTCAGTACATACATTTAGGGTGTTATCATGTATATCGGTTTGCCTATGTTCAATGCTCAGTTCTAGTCTGGCGTTACTATTTTCAACAATTATTAGCACAGACCATTATTAGTCTGGTGTTACCATTTCCAACAATTATTGGTCCCTTCTAAGAGAAAGCTTTGACTCAGACTTTTAAGCATATTTTTATAGTTCATTGAAAGATAGTTTCCATTTGTTATGCAAAGACCTACACTCTTGGTTTGGCCCCTGCTTCACCGAGCTGCTGCTTTTCTGTCCTATTCCTTAGGTTCCCTTCGTCTTCTCTCTCCCCACCATCTTTTTCACTTTTGGAGCTTTAGAAGCTACTCTGGCTCTGTGCTTGGGTTTACTCCTGGGGATTTGGGGGTCCATGTGGTGCTGGGGGACAAACCTGGGACTCCTGATGCCTTTGATGAGCTCTTTATATCTCCATGGTTCTGTTTAATATGTGGGTGCCCTGGGGCTCAGTTCCCACTCCTCTTTACGTCCGCTCCCTTTGGGATCTGTTTCCAGGCTCACATTTCTAAGTACCATCTTTGTAACAGTACAAATATATCTCTGCAGTTTTTATCTCCTTTGCATTTCAGACTCGTAGATCCATTTGCTGTGCATTTATTCTGGGTCTCTCAAAATATTCAGATGTGAACTCCTGACTCGTCCTTCCAAACCTGTTCTGCTCCTTTACTTTTTTCTGTTGATGATAACAGACACTAGCTGTTCATAAGATTTAACTAGTAACAAAGGTCAGATCACATAAACATAAATAAGGACTTGGAATTTTCCTCTGAGTAAGAAAAGGTATAAAAAGACTTTGAGAGAAGGAAATGAATATTCAAACATATTTAAAAAAAACTTGATCAAGTGATTTTAAAAAAAAAGTGATTCTGGTTGCTTTGCTAAAAAGTTGACTGTAGGGGCCCAAGGATTTATCAGGGCGACCAGCCAGAGTTTATTGAGATGATCCTGCCCTAGTCCACTGCAACTTTAGTAACGGTAAATAGTTGGGGAGTGGAAAGAGTGAGAATTTGGTTGTATTTTGAAGATAGAATGCAGGATGTAAGAAAAAATAAAGAGTCACGAATATGTCCAAGTCTTTTAAACAATTGGAGGGATGGTGTGAATTGAGCTGAGAATTCCAAGTGCAGAGTTTGTATATAAATGAGATACTGAAGCAAAATGTTTGAATGGAAAATTGGACATTCTGGTCTGAAGCTCAGCAGGAAGGTTCATCTTTACTCTGTCTTCTTTTCTTGGGGTTAACTACAAGGATTATTATTATTTTTTTTACTTTTTTGGGTCACACCGGTGGTGCTCAGGTGTTACTCCTGAGCTCAGGCTCCACATTCAGGAATTACTCCTGGCGGTGCTTGGGGGACCATATGGGATGCGGGGATCGAACCCTGGTCGACTGGCTGTGTGCAAGGCAAACACCGTACCCGCTGTACTATCGCTCGGGCTCCCCTACATGAATTCTTTACAGTAACTCAACACAATAGTCCCTGTTCCTATCCTTAAATTGGGCGCACTTTGTGCTGCTTTGAGTGCTTAGGGACATTTCGGGACATGGACTATTTAGATTATTGCAGCAGCTACTGAATTTATGCTGATTCCTCTTCTGCATGCATCTCTGCTTCCAGAGCAGTTCTAAACACTAATCTGCCAGAATCTCTGGCACCGGTCACATCTGCAATAGTACATTATGCAGCTGTAAGGAAAGATGAAATCACACAGTGAGCTACCATGGGGATGGAACTGAAGGGTATCCTGTGAAGGGAAAAAGTCAGAGGAGAAAAAAAAAATACCAGATCATCTCACCTATCCTGTGGAATATAGAGACAAAAGAGGGAATGAACATATCCATGACAGAACCTTGGTGTTGAAGTACAAAATCTGATTTGCAAGCAATTGGGGGAGGTTGGGTGTCGGGAGCTCCACCGGGGTCCCCGACAGTGCCGGGAAGAGAGTTCCCTTCTACCTCCGAAGCCGGCGAGAAATGGATGAAAACTCAGGAATCCGATGCGGTTTTAAAAGGCTTTACTTATCACAGGTTCAGGCATACAAATCAGCAAAAGGAAAAACCCGGTGCTTAGGATTCCAGGCTAGAACCCCAGCCACGTGTAGGCCAAGATGGCGGCCACCACATGTAAAGGCCCTTTAAAAGGAGAAGACAAGACTCCCAAGAAGAGTGAGCACTCACAAAGAGAGAGCCCAAAAAGAAGCGCGAGAGAGGAAACAGGCTAGGTTTATAGCCCTGCAACTCAGACCTCCCTCCCACTGTTATGGAAAGCAGGGAGGGTTAAATGCCCTTAGGTAATCCCTCCCTGCACCTCACCTAGGCCCTTTTGTATGCTAATGTTTTGAGCCAAGATCTGCCTGGAAATGCCTTTATAGGGTAGAGAAGGGGGTTTCTGAGATGGCATGTCTCTGTACCAAAGACTAATACTAATGCCAGTTAAATATTTCTCCAAGCCTTCACAAGAGTCTTGTCTACTTCACGGTAGTTTTGTATTTTAGTTGCCTTTGAGTTATCAGGGAGCCATGCTTGCTTGCTTGGAAGCAAACAGCATTTCTCTCTGGTCTAATTACTTAGGGGTCCTACGTGGCCAGGCAAATATGCTGGTAAGATCTAGCTAGTCCCACGATGATTGTGGTAGCATGGGAGAATATTTATACCAGCTAGTACAGCATACATGGTCAGATAAACTGCCACATTTAGACTACCCCCTTATCTGAAGTGATTTGCAGGCAGCAATTCAGAGCAGATGCACGGCCCTTAGAGGAGTCCTGCAACAGTTGGGAATGAACATCAGGACTAATGAAGTGAAGCAGGAACAGTGACGGGGTGCTGAGCACATTGACAATGTCAGGGTGCAGTGATTTTGCACATAAATGCTACAGACTTCAGTACCATTGTAACCATGACACCTAAACTAATGATACAATTATTTACCCCCTCCTTTTTTTTGTACCTTGCCATCATTGTCAAGATGAGAATTTAGGTCCCTTTCATAGTGTCATCCACAATGGAGTTTTTTAATTGTTACAAAACTTAATAAGATTATTAGTACAAACACTTTTTTAGAACAGTTTAGTGTACGGTTGGCTTAAGTAATTCACTATATTTCCTAATTCACCTTTGCATCACTGGCAATTTTCCTTATTTATTTTTTCCAGCACACTTCTGGTGGTGCTTAGGGCTTACTCAGGATCTGTGCTCAGGGATCACTCCTAGTGGACTCTGGGAGCGGTTTTGGGTGTCATGAATGGAACCCCAGGTCAACCACATGCAAGACAAGCACCCTACCAGCTGTAGTATTGCTTTGGTGTTTCTTTCTTTATTATACTGGAATTACAATATTTTTAAATAAAGTCACCATGAGATAAACAGTTACAGAGTTGTCCATGATTGGGTTTCAGTCATACAATTGTTCTGACTTGTGTTTTCTAGCATCAAACCCTTCCTCTAGCCTCTCCGCCTTTCACTGTATTCTAGTCTGCTTGATTTCTACTTCTCTAGACATCTACTATTTCACTCTTCTTCACCTGTGTTTCTGTGTTTAACTATCAAAAAAGAAACCCTCCACTTTCCTGTTCTTGTCCAACCTCCTCCTCAATCATTGTTTAAGACTTGTATACTTTAGAAAGTTGAATAAATTAGAATTGCATGTGGCAAGTTACTAAAAGAAAAATGGGCTTTGCTGTTCCTCTGAAGTGGGAACGTTGAGAAAGATGATGATTTAGAGGCCCATGGAGAGAAATGGAAGAGTAGCATGTATCTGTCCTTGGAACAATTATCACCGAAGTGGAACTGGCAAAATTCAGTCTGGCTTTAGATTCTCTGATGATATTGTTACTGTCTGATATCTGTCTTCAGCTCTTGGAAATCAAATGGTCATACATTCTTGTTTTATTTCAAAATTTAGCTTTATTTTAAATGAATCCATTACAATAAGTCATTCAATGACAGTTGGACTCTCATGCTACTTCACTGTGGCTTACCATATAACAATCTTCGGACTTAATCCCCAGGCTGTGAAAGCGCAGAATAACAACTCCCTTTTCCTTCTGCAGTCTCTCATGCTCTTGAGATGAATTGCCCCCTTGCCTTAAGTCTTCTCTGCCCATTCATGTGATTACTTGTTAAAAAATAATGGTAATTATTGAGCGCTTGTTACCTGGCATTCTTAGTGTTTAAGATGCAGAATGAAAACCTTCCTTGCCCAGAAGGAACAGCTGTCTAGCACCTCAGGAAGGCAAGGAAAGCACGGTAGTGGTAGGTAGTAGGTCAAGGTATACTCAATGTGTTTCCTAGACTCTAAAAGAGGAACTTGTAATCCAGACAGAAAAAAAATCCAGGAAAGAAATGGAAGAAAATAATGGTGAGCATAGTGCATGAAACTAGTAGTAAGAGACCCAGGAATTAGCAGAAAACTAAACTGGGGCAAACCAGAGAATTTGATGAGACCAAAATTACCATTATTTCCATCAAACCTAAAGCACACCAGTTAGATATGTGCATATCCAAAGTAAACACAATTAAGCAAACACTATTGTTTTGATTTTTTTGGGCCATGCCCAGCATTATTCAGGACTTACTTCTGATTCTGATCTCAGGGATGACTCCTGAGTTCAGGGCGTTCTTGAGGGGACCATATGGGCTGCTGGCCATTCTGATTGGCCATGTGCAAACACTATTTTAATGACAACTTCCCTGATGTCTATCATTTACCCTGAGTTCTCCTAAATTAGTAACATATACCACATGTTTCTCAGCTGCAATTAGATTCTTACCTGAATCACCTGCTATAAGGACCACATCCCTCACACACTCACTCCTTAAGCTCATTTTTTCCCCCCCAATATCTACAAACCAGAACCATCCCTGGGCTCATCCAAAGAGCCATTCATCCAAAGTGGGTGGAGGGGAAGGACCAAGCAGTCTCAGGGGTGAGTTGAGGTTTGAGGATGAATAAAATCAGGAATGGGGTGGGGATGTTTACTGCACATGTTATGTGCTATTATGTGGCATGTGCTATTATGTGGCATGTCTCCTCTGTCTGGACAGGCATGCAATTCTTCCCCGTCTGACAATGGTGAAAGTAGAGAGAGTTTCAGGCACTGGTCAAAGAATTTTGGAACCAGTTCATGTGACAGATAATTAAGGTAAAGAAGCAACAGGTTTGAGAAATAATTTGTTCCCATTATTTGATTGTAAAATAAGTACAGATTCATTAGGAGAGATTTGGAAAATACTAGGAAACCATAAGAAAGAAAAAAAATCACCCCAAATGTCAACACAGAGTAATAAGGCCTCTTCATATTAGAGTATTTCTCCCCCCCCCCCCCCACATATTAGATGATTCACAAATGCTCTCTAGGTAAGGTAAAAATCTTTATGTTGGAGACAAGCCAGCAAAATGCTCTTAAGGTAAACAAAGAGAGACTCAGTTCGGTTTACAGGTTCGCATGAAGAGCTAGAGTATGGGCAGGAGAGCTTCAGTGGCTCTGTGAGTGAGCAGCACTTGCTTCCCCAGGGCACCCACAGAGAGAGCAATATTGTCTCTCAGCAGAGATTTGCTCCTCTGCAGGCGGATGTGTGCCTCTTGGCACTCAGGGCACAATGGGCTGTTATCTCTCTTACAGCCAAGATTGTCTGGGAAGTGGGTGGGAAGATAGACATGATTCAGTCTTTCACAATGGTGCTGGAGAGTATTTATCAACACTCACTTCACAGGCTGAATGAGATGGTGCAAGACATCTGTGAGGGTGTGAGTGATGGAGTGGACTAGAGCAGGGGAGGGACTTGATGAAGGGATCATAGAACCTGGCTCAGTGCTGACTTTATGTTCATTGTTAATGATAAGTTGAAGATTTCCTTCCTGAGATTCGATGGAACCCAACATAAGACTGTCTAGATCTTTGAATTTTCCAAGATTTGATAGTTGTTCGCTACAGCAACAGGCTACTGGACATACACTTCAGCACTTCACAGATAATCACAACAAATTCCTGTATGCATTGGAGGTAACTGATTATTATAACAAGTTTGTATTAAAGGGCTAGCTGAAATGAAATGCTGGGGAATAATTGTTTTTGCAAAATTAAAAAAAACTTGATACACAGTTTATTGTGAAGAGAGGGGTTAAAGTGTCAGATTGGGATATTTTGAAAGAAAAATTCGGCGCAAGTAAAATATTTGGAAAATGTCTCTTTTCCCCTCTAAATTCTTGATGTTTTCCTTAAATTTTATTTTTGTTTGTTTGGGGGTATATCTCATTTTGCGCAGGGCTTACTATGGCTCTGCATCTCGGGATCACTCCTGGCTAGCTTTGGGGACCATATGGGATGCAGGGGATTGAAGTTGGGTCAGCTGCTTGCAAGGCAAGTGTCACACCTGATGCACCATCTCAGCATCCATTTAATATACTGACTTGAAAGTGTGCTACCATCTTTATTTTTTTTATTCCCCTGAGGGGGTGCACCGTTCCTGGAGGTACTACAATACCAGGTCGATGCGTGGAATGGACGAACAAGCTCCTATTCCATTTCCTAGCCCCCAAAATCCATTTAATATATTGTCCTCGGATAGAGGGCGTATCAGATATTAAACTGATAAGAACAGACACTACACTTGATCATAGCCAAAAGGCGAAGCGATGCTACCATCTTTAAATGGACACCTTTCCTTACCCCACTTTATAAAAACATAAAGGTCTAGAGGGAAAGAACTGGGTTTTGGACCCCAGACAGGTGGAGGGTCTTGGAAAGCTCAGTGACTTTGGACACATCACATATGTCTGTAGGTTGTTTTCTTTATGTTATAGAAACAGGCTTAAAACCCTTTCCAGTGAGAGCAGAGCTAGTGGCTGGAGAGCATAGACCAGGTCTTAGATACATGCTGACTATTTTTATCCACTAAGAGCTGTAATTCCATAAGCAACTCTTTCACTCTTCCTTGGCACTGCTGTGTAGACACTTCTCACAAATTTGTGAGTTTAGCTTTCAAAGCAACCTTTCAAGATGAGTGCTATTACTCCTCACTTTTTTTGAGATAAAGAAACTAAGGCAAAGTGAGGTTAACTTGCACAGATGACAACCAGTGAAGTGGGTGGTAGAGCCAGGATTTGAATCTTAGGCCCCACAGTTGGTGTTCAACTGCGTTTAATTCTTGTTCTCAGAAATATCTTTTATTTTGACCTGGTCCTTTCTAGTCAATGACCTAACTTGGGTTATTGGAATAAGCTTTAGACAGACCTTGTTTCCAGTCTTTATCCAACTTAGAGCAATTCTGTCTTCTCCATAGTTGTCTGTCTAGGATACACATTTGTTCAGATTTGACCCTAATTGAAAAACTTACAGGTTTAGTGCAGGGAGACAAAGGGCTGGGCATGTGCTTTGCATGTGTGAGCCTTGTGTTCAATCCCCAACACTATAATTTCCTGAGTACCACCAGGAGTTAGTAGCCATTAACACCTCTTTGTAGGTTCCTATACCACACCCTCACTCTATGGATTCTATATGTGAGCAACATAAAATGTACAATCCTGAGCCTGTTGGTTAAGAACCAGTAAAGGTGGGCCCTATCTACATTTCCAGCTTCATTTTCTTCCTGTACTGCCCCCTCCATCCAACTGAAAAAGTTTATTTCCCTCTGAATGCTTTGTGGGTGCTTTGGATCATTTTGTTTCCCTGGTCTAGAATTCTCAGTCTTCTGATCATCTTTCAGTGTCTGATGGGAATAGTTGATGCCCTCCACAGGGCACTCCGAGTGCTCAGGCCCCATCGTGGGCTGTTTCTGGCTCTAGATTTCTTCCCACACAACATTGTAAGCAGGTGCTCATTTCCCATAGGTCAGGAAAATGTTTAACTTTGTGTTCTCCTCATGTAGTAGAAGCTCAGGCATCCTGTTTTCTCTGATTCAATGAATACAAGGTGAAAAAAGTATCTGTTGTTTTTGCTAGTTTTATAACTGGATGTGGATGGATGGAATCGGAAAATTATCATGCTTTAGCCAACTACTACAGATTTTTAAGGATGTTGATAATTAGACTTGCTAGATGTAAGAACATTTAGACAGAGCATTTCGTAGACATTGGGATCACACTGTGACCCCTTCCTTGTTTGATACTCCTTTGACTCAGAGTGCCAAAGGCATCTTTGTATATAGATAAATATGGATCAGGATCATCTGTTTAGCCAATTATCCTGTGCTGGAATTCTAGGTTATTTCCAGTTTTTCCTATTTCTATAAGTAGCACTGGACTAAATAGCCATATATTTCTAAATATACATCTATATCTTTGAGCTCTTTTCTAGTTCTATTTATCCAATTTTCTCAAAAATATCGTTTCCAATATTTTCTTATTACTACAAATAATTGGTTAAACATCAGTGGGCATGCTTCATTCATCTTTCACTTATTTGCTTAGGATGACTTATTAGAAGTAACTTCATTGGTTATTCTTTAGTCAAATGGAATGTATTTTGTAAAGATTTTGGACACATACTGCCAAATCACCCTACAGAATGGGGTGCCAATTATACAATCATTTCTTTTCCTTTTGTTTTTTCTTTCTTTCTTTCTTTCTTTCTTTCTTTCTTTCTTTCTTTCTTTCTTTCTTTCTTTCTTTCTTTCTTTCTTTCTTTCTTTCTTTCTTTCTTTCTTTCTTTCTTTCTTTCTTTCTTTCTTTCTTTCTTTCTTTCTTTCTTTCTTTCTTTCTTTCTTTCTTTCTTTCTTTCTTTCTTTCTTTCTTTCTTCCTTTCTTCCTTCCTTCCTTCCTTCCTTCCTTCCTTCCTTCCTTCCTTCCTTCCTTCCTTCCTTCCTCCCTCCCTCCCTCCCCTCCCTCCCTCCCTCCCTCCCTCCCTCCCTCCCTCCCTTCCTCCCTTCCTTCCTTCCTTCCTCCCTCCCTCCCTCCCTCCCTCCCTCCCTCCCTCCCTCCCTCCCTCCCTCCCTCCCTTCCTTCCTTCCTTCCTTCCTTCCTCCCTCCCTCCCTCCCTCCCTCCCTCCCTCCCTCCCTCCTTTCCTCCTTCCCTCCTTCCCTCCTTCCTTCCTTCCTTCCCTCCCTCCCTCCTTCCTTCCTTCCTTCCTTCCTTCCTTCCTTCCTTCCTTCCTTCCTTCCTTCCTTCCTTCCTTCCTTCCTTCCTTCCTTCCTTCCTTCCTTCCTTCCTTCCTTCCTTCCTTCCTTCCTTCCTTCCTTTTTCTTTTTTTGCATTTTGGGTCACAGCAGGCAATGCTCAGGGATTACTTCTAGCTCTGAACTCAGGACTGACCCCTGGTAGTGCTCGGGAACCATATGGGATTTTGGGCATCTGCAAGGCAAACACCCTACTTGCTGTGCTATTGCTCCTGTCCCTATACAACCATTTCTAATGTGTGTGGGTTCCCCCTTTGGCCCACAATGGGGATTATGTATGCTTAAACAGGGTTAAATATATTTTGTGGATTTATGTCAGGCTTTAACTACAAATACCACAGTTTCTCTTGGGAAGTATGTTATACTTAAATGGCTAATTTAGAAATAACCTTTCTCTCCAAGTGTGTGACCTGTAAATTTTACCCTGGACTCTTTAACACTTTTCATTAGGAATATATACAAAGGTATGAGGTGGGTCCCTCAAACTCATCTTAATTACTATGTACCAAAGTACTCTGAAGAAAAAAAATGTCTCCTCCATAAGGAAGACTTGATACATATGATTTTATGACACATTACTCTGTTCTTCTCAGTTTATTTATTATGTACTCGTTGAGTAAACAGATCAGTGTTATTTAGAACCATTCCCAAAGACCCTTTGAAAGATTTCAGTGAAGATTAATTGGTGAGGTCCCTCCAAATATGGCTTTGAGTCCAGCAAATTATATTTAGACACCCGACACTAGAAATATGTAGACAAATTGGAGAGAGTTCAGAGCAAAGCAATAAAAATGATGAAGGGAATGGGGGACTGATTTATGAGGCGAGATTAAAGAAACCAAAAACACAGAGCGGGGACCTAGAAATGACTTCAGGGAACATGATAACAGACAGCAAATAGTTGAAAGGTGTAAACCACCAAAGCAATGACGTATTTAGCACAGTGCTTCTCCCACTCCTCCCCCTCCAAAAAAAAAGCAGAAAAGAAAGGAAAACATTTCTCCCCTCAAGAAAACCCCCACCTCACCCCTCACTCCTCTACCCCCATATAAAATCCTAGAAAAACAATTCTTAAGTGAGGTGAGATGCAGTGAGATGCAGTGAGGTGAGATGAGAGATGAAAGTAATTTAGTAGGAGTGTCTCATGGCATGCTTAGGAGTGCGCTGACTGGAAATGTTTAGCACCAGAGAGCGAGCACTCACTTCTCCTCCCCACCCTTACCAGGCGAGTATTCTAGCCCAGAAAGCAAGAGCAGAGGCCCCCACCCCCACCCCAGGTCAGAGCAGGCGGAACTTTGGAGCCCTTCCATGTTGTTACCTCCTGGTGACCGAAGAAATCCACTGCCTGGGTCCCACAGGTAAGGTAATCCGCTCATCCCTTTTTCATTTCCTGCTTTTAATACCTCTTTATGTGAGCAAGTTTAATCATGTCTGAACATATGCTTCTTCCATCAAGTCTCTCTGCGTGGCGTCTTAGTTGAGAGCTCAAGCCGTTGTTCAGAGACAGCGGAGATATTTCCATATCCTTTGGTGTCTGTTTGAAATTGTAATGGGACTCGAGGGAGCCCAGAGCACACTCGCACCAAGCCGCCGAGGATGTCCTCACCAATTAGGCCTAGTTTTTGTCCTCGAGCTCACACTTGCAGCAGAGATGGAAGGGCCTTGTTTCTTCAAGAAGTCACATGGAATAGCTGGCCCTTGGGGAGGTGGAGAAAGCCTGTGAGAGACCATTTGGGGATATGGTCTTCATTTGGTCTCCTGGTTCTGCTGTCAATAATAGAAACTTAATTTGCTTGGATTTGGTCCAGCCAGTACTCAATTACCCATGAAATGGGGAACAGAACAATAAGAATGGTTGAAAGGAACAATCACACACACACACACACACACGCACACACACACACCTGTTTTAACATTTTGTACCTCCATGCTAACAAGCATGTTTACACATGCTCAATACTGTCATTGGCATGTAATACCAATGACAACAAGCAGTTAACACATGCTCAATACTGTCATTGGCATGTAATGCCAATGACAACAAGCAGTTAACACATGCTCAATACTGTCATTGGCATGTAATGTACAGATCAGCTTGGTGTGGGATGGCCACAGTGAACATGATGGTGACTAGACTGTTACTAAAGTTGTAAGTTGTTACCGGTACTTAAAAGTTAGGGACAGGGCAGGTTGGACTGCCATTAGTATAGTGCTGACCTCAGAGGATTTGGGTGTGTATTTAAAAAAATAACAAGCATACAATATGTGTATACAGACTTATACAAAGAAAATACTTTCAAAATGTTTGCAGTAATATCCACCCTGTCTTTCTGTGTTGAGACAAAAGCAACTCCTATTACAAAGGTCTACCTTTACCATCTACTTGAAAAGGATCATGTTTTCACTGTTGAAGTTTTCTAAACATTTGTTATTACCATTATACTATTTCAGCTTGGGGTGGAACACTCAGCAGTGCCAAGGGGCTATTTCTGGTGGTCCTTGGGGGCTTTATGGTGCTCGGGATCAAACTTGGGTCAACTGCATGCAAGGTTAGTGTCTTACCCTTTGTACTATCTCTCTGGCCCTAAAATAATTTTTTAAGACTTCAGTCATGAATTTCTAAGAGGTACATGAGCTTAATATTTTAATTTTTTGAAATTTCAATATTAAAAATATTTAATTTGGGTGTTGTCTCCCAAACATCACTCAGGGAGCCCAGGGGCATTCCCAGTGATACTCTGCCAAAGGAGCAGGATGAGTCAATATTTGGGCCAGCAATGAGAAGCTGATTGAGCATGGCAGTGTGCAGTGGCTTCCAGACCTACACCTGGTGATTCTTGGGGAGCTGGTTAGTGCTGGTGATGGGACTCAGATCATAGCCTGCTTAACAATGCATACCCTGGGACCTGCCCCGAACTATTTCTCTAAGGATCACAGCTACGATCACCTCATAGCCACACATGCTTGGTATCTATGTTTGTTAGTGCTCACAGGAAGGATAGCTTTAAACTTTCTCTTAAGGCAGGGCACAATTTTATTTTCTTCTTCCCTACTTTTTTTCCTGTATAGTTTTCAGATTTGAGAAAGAATGAACCACAAATATATGGCAGATAGAGGTGGGAAATATGGGCAGGCTTATGTGGGATCATCACAAATGTACCTGGAGGGAGGAGAAGTTTCTGGACAGAGGCACATCAGGCCATAGTTAAGTGTAAGGTGTAAGGTTAAGTGTGAGTGTGAATTAGACTGATGTGTGTTCAAGCACCAGTTCAGGGGTTAGAGAGAAGGTACTGCGGGTTAGGTGGCTTTCATATGGCCAACCCAGGTTTTAAGCCAGCATCCCATATGATACCTCGAGCACCGCTGGCAGTGATTCCTAAGTAGAGCCAAGAGTAAGCCCTGATCATGGGGGTGTGGACCAAAAAACAAAACAAAACAAAACAAAACAAAAACAAAACAAAACAAAACAAAACAAAACAAAACAAAACAAAACAAAACAAAACAAAAAGCCAGTTTAGCTACCTGAGCTATGTGAGAACGAGAGAATAATTTGTGATGGGCTGACTATGCCTTACCCACATTGGTCTCTCAAGTACCAGTATCTCTTTTCCCATTTAGATCAATTTATGTGCAAAAGATTAGATTTACAGCCCCAAACCGATGCACCAACTGTGGCAGCAAAACAGTCTTTAGAGTGTGTGGCCACAGAAAGGAAGATTGTCACCTCCACCTAACGAAGTGAATGACAACTGATAAGGACAACATCCATCCAGCAATCCGGAAAATTAAGGAGCCCGTTACTGGGGTGGGGTCGGGGTGAGGGTGGGAGTGGTCAAAGAGGAGTTTCAGGGAGGGGAGAAAGGGTAATACTTCTTCTGAGATTATTGTAGGGAGGGGTGACATCAATTGCAGTTCCTATTGGGAAACGAATCCAAACTGTGTGTTTGGGGGTAGCTGGTTGGATTTTTCCTCCCACTGTGACTGGCCATCTGGGATCCCATTATTGAGTCTTGACTCCATGGGTATAATGACCTGTTCTCAATCCCTGATGCAGGTAACGGCAACTGTGTTTGGTTTAGCTTCTAGATCTCCTTTCCTGCTGGATCTTACTAACTTCCCTCACTCTCGGAGAAAGCACTGAGAAGCACTTACTTCTAGTGGGCTAAAATGTGGAATTAAAGATAGCAGCAGGTTTTGGAGGGAGCCTGATGGATTGAATCAGCTGAGTCTCAGCATTCTCAGGTGAAAAAAAGAGGAGCTGCCCTTCGTCGACCAGCCATAGCATGCAGACCCTCAGACGCGGCTGGGGAAGCTGGAACTTGGCTGTCCCCAGGCTCAGCTGACCATGGGGCCCCCCAGGAGGACAGATGGGTTTTGGGAGTGGGTCCATAACCTCTGGGGGTCCAAGAAGCAGCCGGTTGAGACTCGCCCACCACATTAGCCACCATATTCGCTGTCTGGACACTGCAGCATATCAACCCGTCCAGGAGGGACGCTGACCTCAAGACCAGATTAACAGAGCAAAATGAGTTCGATCCCAGGTAGGCAGCTCCCAGAAGTGGGAATCACCAGGAATTCATCAGATGGAGCTGGGGTCGGCCCTTACCCCCTCCATTTTGTCTGAGCCTGGTTGCCCTGCCCAGGAGCTGTCCTGGAGCTACCAGTCATAACATGCAGAGCCTCAGACGCGGCTGGGGAAGCTGGAATTCGGGCTGTCCCCAGGCTCAGCTGACCATGGGCCCCCAGGAGGACAGATGGGTTTTGGGAGTGGGCCCATCACCTCTGGGGGTCCAGGAAGCAGCCGGATGAGACTCGCCCACCACATTAGCCACCATATTCGCTGTCTGGCGCTGACCATGAGGCCCCTAAGTCGCGGCTGCAGCGACTGCATGGTCCATCTAACTAGTGGAAACAGTTATGTCCTTTAATGTACTGCATTCTACAATGTGTAGGAAAGGTAGGCGGGAGGGAGAGATAGAGAGGAGAGAAAAGACATACAGAACCCACCAAGCAGTTGAGGTGTAGGAGGGGGAGGGAGGTGGGGACATTGGTGATGGGAGGTGGGTTCGGGTGGAGGGATGGGTATTGGAACACTGTAGAACCAAAACTCGACATGGGCATCTTGCAATTGTATGTCTAAAAGTGGTGATAAAATTTGAAGAAAAGAAAAAAAAAATAAAGATCTGATGTGCCTTTGGAAAAAAAATAAAAGAGGCCATTGTGAAGGCATAAGAAAATCATCTAGTTTGGGTCCTGGCACTCAACAAATTGCAACCACCATACTTTAGATTCATTTGATTAGTGGATAGAATCTGGCTTTGAACCCAGAGAACTCAGAAGAAAATTTCAGTGGTTATGCTTTTGAGATTTTTTTTATCTCATCTGGACACCCTCAGAATCTCTAGATCTTTTCTCTGTTTTGATAGCTATCTAGTTATTTTGATAATAATCTTTTAAACATTGAAGAATAATTGTATAGTTTCAGGTTTACAAAATCTGACATTTGTGTACATCTTAAAATGGTCATGATGATAAGTCAGCTTTCTATCTAAGCAGTTTTCCAATTTGCAATACTGTATCCTTAACTATAGCCTGGTGCCGCATATGGCATCTCCCTGGTTTCCAGAAGGCTCTCTCTGATACTGCTCGTAGGTTTACAGCTGAGCATTTTGCTTGCGTGGGGTGATAGTGTGTAATGAGACAGCAATATAGGCACATTTTCAGCCATCAGATGGAAATGGAAGTAAACTTTAACTCTGAAGATGGAGGATTTTAAATATGTGTGCTGGGACTAGAGTCTGCATTTAATGAATGTACTTGTCACCTTGGGAAGAAGAGAACATGGACGTCAGGTTTGTCTTGATCCGAGGGTACAGAACAAGCCACTTCCCTGGTTGGAATCTCAGTTTATTCATTAACAAATTTCTCTGGAAACTGACTTAAGGAAGGTCTCTTTGCTTTCAGTTGATCTAAGAATGTATTTCTGAGATTCCTAGATGGTTTCTGATTTTTTAAAAGGTCTTGGAATCAACCATTATATTTTTAGAAAGGTAAGTTTAGGGGACTCTATTTCATGGAACGTTACTTACACAGATCAAGTACTTTAGAATAACGGCTCATCTCAGCCTTTGCATTCACTCTTTCTTTCCCACTGTCTACGTATGGGCTTATTCTATATTGATATTTCCATGGTACAAAGGAAAGGAGGTGGTAAGGGATATCTTTATTCCCTTGGAAGAACTTATACTTATTTTGTGAAGATGAGTTTTATGCAATTTAAACCACTTAATTATGTTAGCAAAAAACTGCAGTTGGCTGAGGAAGCATTAAGAGGTAGTCAACACATGACTAAAGAAACCTTCACACTGTTCTCTCCTCAAACCAGCTCAAAGACCTTTTGCTGATCACGTGCTTCAGAGAAACACAAGGTCTCCCAGTGGACTGTGTGAGCACACCTCTAGGTGTCGCTAGGCCCCTGCTGGGAGCATATTCTCTGGATGTGCCCTCCTCTCCTTCAGATCACTAAGGCAAAATCAGGGGAGGCGAGAAGTTGAGAAGGAAACAGAGGTTGAGGAATATTGCAGAATGCATCTATTGAAATGCCTCTTTGGGTCTCCAGCAAACCTGAAAAGCATTGAAAAGGATTGATCTGGAAGCTGCCATCTCTCAAGTCAGGCCCACCAGGAAGTGGCATTTCTGTAAACTGTGTGAAGAGGGACATTTCTGTAACTTATGTGCCTGTGTGTCTGATCAGGAAAGCATGATGCCAATGCTGCACTTTGTAGCCAGATTTTTTTTCTTATAATAAAAGCTGTTCTGAAAAAAATTATACTAGTTAAAGAAGAAAAAATGACCATGAGTATCTTTAAAGACGACACACCACTGACCAAGCAAATGGAAGCAATGATAAACAAATGGGATTATATAAAATTGAAAAGCTTCTGCACCTCAAAAGAAACGGTGACCAAGATACAAAGACAATCCACAGAGTGGGAAAGGATATTCACCCAATACCCATCTGACAAGGGGTTAATATCCAGGATATATCAGGCACTGGTAGCACTCCACAAGAAGAAAACAGCCAACCCCATCAAAAAATGGGGAGAAGAAATGAACAGAAGCTTCCAAAAAGAAGAAATTCGAATGGCCAAAAGGCATATGAAAAAGTGCTCTTCATCTTTAATCATCAGGGAGATGCAAATCAAAACAACAATGAGGTACCATCTCACACCACAGAGACTGGCACACATCCAAAACAGCAAGAACAACCGGTGCTGGCGTGGATGTGGGGAAAAAGGGACTCTCATCCACTGCTGGTGGGAGTGCCGACTGGTCCAGCCCTTTTGGAAAACAATATGGGCATTCCTCCGAAAGCTAGATATTGAGCTCCCATTTGATCCAGCAATAGCACTCCTGGGAATATACCCTAGAGACCGAAAAACACATAGCAGAAACACTATCTGTACTTCTTTATTCATCTCTGCACTATTCACTATAGCTAGAATCTGGAAACAACCTAAATGCCCGAGAACAGAGGACTGGCTAAAGAAACTGTGGTTCATCTACACTATGGAATACTATGCGGCTGTCAGAAAGGATGAAATTATGAAATTTACCTGCAAATGGATGGACATGGAGTCTATCATGCTGAGTGAAATTAGTCAGAAGGAAAAGGACAGATATAGAATGACCGCATTCATTAATAGGATATAGATACCAGTGTTTTAATAAATATGGGGAAATGGTAATGGCAGATTAAAACTCACCACTGAATATACACAAAGAGACTTAAGTGATAAACTTTAAATATCTGCAGGGCTAGCCACAATGTGTAAAATAAGAGGGAGAGAGATGCAGAGACAGAGAGAGAGATAGAGAGAGAAAGAGAGAGGAAACTGGGGTACCTGCTATTAAGGCGGGTGGGGGACGGGGAGGGGAGGGATACATTGGTGGTGGGAAATGGGGCACTGGTGGAGGGATGGGTGCTGGAATACTGTATTACCAAGAACCAATTATGAACACCTTTGTAATTGTATGTTTCACGGTGGTATGATAAAAAAAATTAAAAAAAATACTAAAAATATAAAAAAAAGAAAAAATGACCATGAGAACTGAGTAGTTCACTTTAAAAACTACCAATCACCAGTATTTGTTCCCTTTTCATTGTTAATGAACCAAAATTCATTAAATAAATGAATGATGATGCTACCTGCTTGAAATAAAGGGTAGAGGTGTGGGTCATTTCTGCTCTGCCTTCTGTGGGTTACCAAGGGCTGAGCTGACTATGACACACATAGATACCCAGTAAGTATAAAAGAGACAAGTGAAAACTTGAATGAATAAAAGAGGCTAGTCTTTGTTAGGATGCATTGGGCTTTCCCTCCTTCCTTCCTTCCTTCCTTCCTTCCTTCCTTCCTTCCTTCCTTCCTTCCTTCCTTCCTTCCCTTCCTTCCTTCCTTCCTTCCTTCCTTCCTTCCTTCCTTCCTTCCTTCCTTCCTTCCTTCCTTCCTTCCTTCCTTCCTTCCTTCCTTCCTTCCTTCCTTCCTTCCTTCCTTCCTTCCTTCCTTCCTTCCATCTTTTCTGGTTTTTTTGGGGGGGGTCTCAATTGTCAGTGCTTGGGCCTCTTTCCTGGAAGTACTCATGGGAAGCACACGGTACCAGGAATTGACCCTGGATCTCCTGCATGAAAAGCCTGGCTCTAGCCCATTCACTGAGTCATCTCCCTGGCCCTTCACATGGGTCTTTCTAATGCTTTGTCCAAATAGATGCTGGATACTTTTGGAGACCAACTGAGCCCCCAGCCTTAAGCTCAGAAGCTGTAACCATTATCTCTATTCCTGATCTTTAAAACACAATAGCTTCTGCTTGCCTCTTCCCCATCATCCTTGAAAGCTTATGGCTTCTTTTTGACTTAAGATCTTTGCTGTCAATAGAAGCCTAGGGATTTTTTTCTCCAAGTTTCTAGAGTATTATTAAATTCTTGATGCCTTTGGTCCTTGTATACAGTCCTAGACTTCTATTTGCTGTGGCAACTGGAAGATCCTTGGTCTCCAGGCCATTTGCTTTTACCATAGTCAAGTTCAGTGTCTCTCCTCTTACTAATATTATTACTAATATTATTGCTAATATTATTAGTAATTACTGATATTATTAGTAAGATGAGAGAACATTATCTACCTATTTTCTCTATTTGTAAGTTTCTGTAGAAAAGGATCCTGACTATTGTATGTATCACTCTCTTCAGTGCTTAGACAAGGTCCGCTGCTATAGTAGGTGCCAATCGAAAAATTAAAGGAAACCCAGGAGTCAAGTCAGGAGAAGAGATTTGGAGAAAAGATTTGAACCTGAGTTGGGATGTTACAGAAGTTAGACACACTTGGGTGTCCAATGTATTCATTCAACATTATCAAAACTTATTCCCTAAGCAACATTTTGTGCCTACTGCTGTGTGGTTGTTTTGTTTGTTTTTGCCATATCTGGTAGTGCTCAGGGCTTACTTCTGGCTCTGTGCTCAGAAATTACTCCAGGCAGTGCTCAGGGGACTATATGGGTTGCTGGATACTGAACCCAGGTCAACATCATGTGAAGAAATTACTTTACCTGCTATACTATTGCTCTGACTCCCCTGTAGTTACTTTAAATATAAGTTTGGCGTTTGATCTCAAAGTTCTGGAATAGAGCTTCCAGATCAACTTCCTAACTTCTGCCAGTTTGTCATATGGGTTAGACCAAGTCACTTAACCTCTCTGTGTACCAAGTAGGTTAGCTGATATTCATTGCCTCATGGGCCAGTTGTAAGGATTAATTGGCATTTATAGAGTGCTTTGAGATCCAGAGATGAAAGGTCTATTTCTTCTGCCAAATCGCATGATTACAATAATGTGGTGAGGATGAATGATTTAGGGCTTATGAAGGACTTTGAAGATGAAAAGAGGCTAAGTCTTATTATGATTTCTTTTTGCTCTGGGGCAGTACTGACCTGGAGGTTTATGTGCCCCTGAGCCTTTCCGGCACCGCGTGAATTCTCTTTCTCTTGTCCTTCTCAAGAAGATACACTGACCCTCAAGGTTTTATTTTGCATAGTTTCCAAAGAAAAATCAAAGGCAGCATGCATTACAGAAATGCAACTTCAATGAGCTTAGACCAAAGGGAGGAGGAGGAAGTAACAGACTAAATTTTTTCTCCAACATTCTCATCCTGGGATTTATTTCCAGTTGCTCACTGATTGTTGGCACTGATGACTTCTATTGAAGAACAGATTGACTCCCTCAACAAAGTAGAGCTAAGTAGTAATCAACCCAAATAATGGCTTGAGGCATCAATTTGTTTGATGTTGGATTTAGAAATAGATTCAGATATAAAGTCTCTGGGGACAATTAGAATAGTTTCAAATGAAAGACAACATATTTATCCTGTATACTATGCCTTCCTAAAGGTTTTCTTTTTTACTTTCTTTCTATCACAGTACAGGGGATTGATAGATAGCATAGTAGGTAGGGCACCTCCCTTGCACACAGTTGACCTGGGTTCAATCCCCAGCACTCTATATGTTCCCCTGAGTGATCCCTAAGCACAGAGTCAACGGTAAGCCCTGATCACACCAGGTGTGATCATAAAACAAAAGCAAAACAAAACAAAACATAAAAAAAAGAAAAGAAAAAAAAAGTACATGGGACTGAAAAGATTGTGTCTTTCATAAGTACCCAGTGGAAAATTTACATCTGGGTACTGCTATGATTTTACATCTGGGTTTTGCTGTAATGGGGAAGGAAGTAGGGGTCACAAAAGCTGGGTGGACTCTACTCTGGATAATCTTACTTGAAAAGAATCTAAGCTGTCAACATTTTCAAAGCTCCTTCAGGGGCTAACATTTAAAATGGATGTTAGTGGTATTCCTGCCCCTAGAGGTGTTGCAGGTGTGGACAGGTAGCAAACAGGAGACAGGCTTGCCTACACCCAGGGCTCTGCCCTGTGGGCCCTGGATGGTTGGTGGTCTGACATAGAAAAAGACTGGGACCCTGGGATGAGCCCAGAGCCATGGCAGAGCCTGACAAGCTACCTGTGGTGTATTTGATATGCCAAACAGTAACAATAATGGACCTCATTCCCAATGAATGGAAACGTTACTGGCTCCCACTTGAGCAAATCGATGAACAATGGGAAGAAAAGTGACTAGTTAGTGGTATTTAGAAAAGAGATGGTGCAGTACCCCCAGGCTTCCTCTCTTATGTACCCCTTCAGTATGGAGCCCATGTCTCCCAACTGCTCCTAGACAATGATAGTCTTCCTTAGAGGATGTGTACTTTGTGATTGCCACCTGCCTGGGTAGTTTGCTGCAAATATTTAAGTACCTAATAAAGATGAGATTAATTCTAGAGGAAAGACACCATAATGGGACCTGGTTGGTTGCATAAATAGCTGTTCATAAGAAATCTCCATCACCAGGAGATTTCAGTTTTTTAATTCAAGAATAAAGGTAAAACTTTAAAAAAAATTTTTATTATACCACCGTGAGACATACAATTACAAAGGTGTCATAATTGGTTCTTGGTAGTACAGTATACCAGCACCCATCCCTCCACCAGTGCCCCATTTCCACCACCAATGTACCCCACCCCCTCCCACCCAACCCTCAACAGCAGGTAGCCCTGTTTCCTCTCTTTCTCTCTCTGTCTCTCTCTGTGTCTCTGCATCTCTCTCCCTCTTCTTTTACACATTGTGGCTAGCCCTGCAGATACTTAGAGTTTATCACTTAAGTCTCTTTGTGTATATTCAATGGTGAGTTTTAATCTGCCATTACCATTTCCCCACATTTAGTAAAACACTGGTATCTAGGAATAAAGGTAAAACTTAACTTTATTAATTCTTTTCAAAATCTGAGTAAGACCCAGTTTTGGCTAGTCTTGCTCTTTCTGCAAATCTCTGCATCTTCTACCACTGAAGTCCAAGTGTCTCTTTCCCATTTTGGAGTGTATACTTAGTATACTTGCTGATATCATCCAGGAGGTCACACTGATACACTGCTGCTCCCCCTCCACACGCACACACGCACACACGCACACACGCACACATGCACACACACACACACACACACACTCACATACACTTTCTTACTTATTTTTATGGAGGACTGTAGGGGTTGGCTTTTGAAGAACACAAATCACATGCAACAACACCCCAAACCACCAAGTGTCCCTAAGGATTTAATTCTGAGAATTGTTATCACTATACCCCAAAATTGCTATTGTCCTAAACTTCAAGTAAAAGCTGTAATTCTCTGTCTTGCCAAAATGCACAGGCCTTTCTGGACAGAACAAACTATGTCTGAAAGCCATGTATCTGCTTGCCAAGTTGAGAAAGCATCACATCCGAGCGAGAGTGGATCTAAGAGGAAAGTTTTCATCTATTCTTTCAAAGCCATTGAGTAATTCACTAACAGGGAAGCCATTCAGTGGCATAATTGAGTTTTCCATTTCTAAATAGTGATATAATAATAGTTATTTGATCCAAAATGCTGTCCCAGAATGTCCCATTTCTTGGCAGGTCTATTCATGGACGCAACTGAGCCGTATTGGATTTAGGGAATATTTCCTATACTGATTCCAGTGCTCAATGAAAGGGTGCTTTGTGAAAACACTGCCATGGTGCCCAAAAATATAATTCAACTTTTTATTCGATGTCATTTTCCACTAAGTGCATTGCCCTAGGAATATCAAGAGTCATAAGGGTTTTTTAAGCAGTTTCTCTATACATTTTTAAAATTAATTTTTAATTGTTTCTGAAAATTGTCCCCAGCAGCCTTCTGCATACCTTATTTTTGTTTTGCCCAATTCTAAATTTTTCTAGAGTTTAAATCATAGGAAGGCCATGTGCCAAATTAAAGGCTTGTTGGTAATTTTTTTTTGATGCTGAATATTTTTAACATTCCCCTCTTGCTGAGAATAAATAGATTTTTTCAACAAGAATGTTTATTTAAAATGTTTTTTGATGCATGACTTCTGAGGAAGTCTGAGAAGGTGATGATTTGGGGAAAATCTGGGAGATCATTTGCAAAAAGAAACAGAAAACTGAAATATTAATATAAGCAGGCACCAGCTTCCAGGCATTTATTCCCTAGAAAATAAATGCTGCTACATTTCATCTTTAAAAAGGATGCTGTCTAATATTGCTATCTCTGTCTTTGTTATTTAATTACGGGCCTTAGGAGTCAATGGCATCTGGTTTTAAAATTGACTCTATTTATTTCTTGTGGTTAGGTTGGAAACCTCAAGAAAGTTGGAAGTTTCCAAGAACAGCAGATTTGAGATATTACTTAATCACCTTTTAAAATAACTGATTGTAATTCCTCCAGCTTTCAGGGACTGCCTGGTCATGACCAGTTGTAGCAACCTGACCTCATTGAGGAGTTCATCCAGATAACATCTGGACATTCAAAAAAAAATCAACAAGTGGCAGGAAAGATAGTACAGGAAGGAAGGCACTTGCTTTGCATGTTGCTAACCTTAGTTCTAATAACTGGCACAGAATATGGCCTCCCTGAGCACTTCAAGGGATCACTCCTGAGTTCAGAGCCAGGAATAGTCCCTAAGTACAAGCACTATAGGGTATGATTCAAAAACCCATCTCCATCTCCTTCAAAAAGAAAAGAAGAGCTGTCTCTGCCTCAGGTATTCTCCCTGGGGGTGCAGCTGGCCGGGCAGATGCCTGGGGGGTGTGGTAGAGCCCCAGGCCTCGGCAAAAGGTGGAACTACAACCCCCAGAACTCTGAGCGGAAGCGGAAGTAAACGGATATTTTGAACTCTTACACCGGCCTGTCTCTGCCTCAGGTATTCTCCCTGGGGGGGTGCGGCTGGCCGGGCCGCAAAAAACTAGGAAATTCAACACCAAGTGAAGGTAATATCCTCAAGAAAAAGAAACAGTACGCTAGAGGAATCTATCCCTGAACACTGCAACACCATGGGGAAACAACGCAGATCCCCAGTTCGAAGAACAGATGAAGAAATCAACCCTGAAGACTCAAAAACGAATGCAGACGTGCATAATCTCTCTGACAATGAATTTAGAGAAGAAATTGGTAGGATGTTTAACGAGCTCTATGAAAAAATGGAGCAGATTTCCAATAAAATACAGGAGAACATAAACCCAGCAGTTGAAAGGGCAGTCAAATTACAGGGAGGAAATGAGAGCAGAATGAGAACCATGCAAATAGAAATATCATCGCTTAAAAACTCAGTAGATGAAATGAAAAACACAATAGGGACTCTCAACAGTACGATGACAGCAGTGGAAGAGAGAATCAGTGAGACTGAAGATGAGCTGCAGAAAGTACTCAGAGAACTACATAAGATGGAAAAAGACCAGAAAATGGATCAGCAACGGAACAGAGAACAATGGGATAAAGCCAGGCGGAACAACATAAGAATCATTGGAGTCCCAGAGGGACAGGAAAGTAACCCCAAGGAAATTAAAACAGTTAAAAACATCCTGGCTGAAAAGTTCCCGAGTTAAAGGACGAAGGCATCCAGACCCAAGAAACCAGACGCGTACCAGCAAAAAAGAGACCCCAATAGAAAGACCCCAAGACACATCCTAGTCAAAGTAATGGATGCCATAGACAGAGACATAATTCTTCAGGCAGCAAGATCAAAGGAGGAAATTGCATACAAAGGAACAGCCATTTGACTTTCGCAGACATCTCAGAAGAGACCCTACAAGCCTGGAGGCAGTGGTGGAATATAGTAAAATAACTTAATGAAATGAATGCCTGACCAAGAATTTTTATCCAGCTAAACTCTCACTCAGATTTGAAGGACAGATATACAACTTCTTGGATAAACAACAGCTTAGGAACTTTGTAAACTCAAAACAAACCTTAAAAAAATACTGAAAGAGCTACTCTAAGATGAGACAAAACCCAAAAGAACAACAAACCTATATAGAAAGATGGCACAAAACCCCATGACAATAATCTCTCTCAATGTCAATGGTCTGAATGCACCAGTTAAGAGACAGAGTGGCAAAATGGATAAAAAAAAATTGGATCCAACATTCTGCTGCCTGCAAGAAACACACCTGAACAATCAGAGCAAAGACAGGCTCAAAATAAAAGGCTGGAAAACAAACCTTCACTCAAACAACCCATCCAAAAAGGCTGGGGTAGTCATACTGGTATCCGACAACATAGACTTCAGGCTAAAGAAGGTCAGAAGGGACAGTGAAGGTCACTCCTTAATAGTCAAGGGATACATATATCAGGAAGAAATCACGCTATTAAACATATATGCACCCAACGAGGGGCCAGCATAATACCTAAAACAACTACTAATAGACTTCAAAGAAGACATTGACAGCAACACAATTGTAGTTGGAGACTTCAGGCACTGCTCTATCAACCCTGGATAGATCAACAAGATTGAAACTTATCAAGGAAATACTAGCCCTAAAAGAAGAGATGGAAGAAAGAGGGCTGGTAGACGTATACAAGGCATTTCATGCCCAAAAAGCTGAATACACTTTCTTCTCCAGTGCACATGGAACATACTCCAAAATAAATCACATGCTGAGCCATAAATCATCACTATCACTGTCACTATCTTCCCGTTCATCATCTATTTGCTAGAGCAGGCCCCTGTAATATCTCCATATGTCCTGTCTCATGCTAGTAGAACCCAAAGGCATCCGCTTGCTCCAGGAACATAAAGAGCCTCAAACCATTATATTAGGTCATGGGAATGACCTAATATAGGTCATGGGAGTTATATAATGATTAATTATAATATAATCATAATAATTATATTATAATTAATCATTATATTAGGTCATGGGAATGTTACTGGTATTTGGCATATCAAATACGACACGAGCAGCTTGCCAGGCTTGCCGCGTGCGGGTGGCATACTCTTGTAGTCACCTCTAAATAAAGTATTTATTGATGAACCACGTGGCCGCTAGTGGCTGCGCGAGCCGGGCTGTGATAGTCTGGTCTGCTGGGTGGAGTTGTGACGAGAGGGAAGTCCGGACGTGGAAAATGGCAGCCCCCATGGAGTAGGGGAGGGGTCGTCTGGCTTGTTGTGAGGCTCTTCTGGGGTGGCAGGCCAGGGCTAGAACCAGCCATGCCTCCCAGGTGCCTCATGAGTGGCTGGGCACAGGGAGAGGAAGTAGCAGCTCTGCCCCCATGTCTGAGAGTCTCTGGTTCAGCAAATCTGGGCTGGATTGAAAAAAAAAAACACTGCTGCAGGGTGGGTGTTGATGATCTGGGCTGTGATAGTCTGGTCTGCTGGGTGGAGTTGTGATGAGATGGAAGTCCGGATGTGGAAAATGGCAGCCCCCATGGAGTAGGGGGGTCGTCTTGTAGTCTTGTAGTATCACTTGATCACTTGAATCCCGTTATTCATTGATTTGCTCAAGCGGGCACCAGTAACATTTCCATTGGACCCTATCACGTGCCAATATAGCTCAATGGCATTTGGTTGATTCAGGAATATGAAGAGCCTCAAACCGTTCCTTCAGGGTCTTTACAAGGAAGTCTGACCATCTTGTAGGTGGGCGGCCACGTGATCTTTTGACATCCCGTGGGATCCAGTCGGTAATGGCTCTAGTCCAGCGGTTGTCTCCAAATCGCATTACATGTGCAGCCCATCTGATTTTCGATGCCTTGGCAAATGAGACAGTGTCCCTGATTCTGGAATAGCGACAGAAGTCAGAACTCCAGATTCCTTCTCTCACTTGAGTGAGGCGTGATATTCCAAGCATAGCTCTTTCGATTCCTCTCTGGGAGACCTGAATAGCATTTTCATCCTGCTTTTGTATGGCCCAGGTCTCTGAGACATATGTTAATGCAGGGAGAATGGTGTATAGTCTTGTAGTATAGAGCAAAAAATTTCTATCAAAAGTATATCATTAAAATGTAAAAAATCTTCAAATTTATGCCAAACGAAACTTTGAGTCAATAATCAAAATCAGAGAAACCTTGCAAATCAGTATTCTTTGAGTAAATATTCTTTTCTTCTACTTTCATTGTATCACTGTATTCCCTTTCGTCATTGATTTGCTTGAGCGGGCAGCAGTAATATCTCCTTATGTCCTGTCTCATGCTAGTAGAGCCCAGGACATCTGCTTGCACCAGGAACATAAAGAGCCTCAAACCATTCCATCAGGTCATGGAAATGAGGTCTAAAATTGTTACTGGTATTTGGCATATCAAATACGACACGGGTAGCTTGCCAGGCTCTGCCATGCGGGTGGCATACTCTTGTAGTCATCTCTAAATCCAGCATTTATTGATGAACCGCGCAGCCACAAGTGGCCACGCAAGCTGGGCTGTGATAGGCTGGTCTGCTGGGTGGAGTTCTGATGAGAGGGAATTCCGGATGTGGAAAATGGAGGCCCTCATGGAGTGGGGGGGTCGTCTGGCTTGTTGTGAGGCTCTGAGCCGGATTTAAAAAAAGATAGCTGCAGAGTGGATCTCGATGAGCCAGGCTGTGATAGGCTGTTCTGCTGGGTGGAGTTGTGACAAGAGGGAAGTCCGGATGTGGAAAATGGAGGCCCTCATGGAGTGGGGTCGTCTGGCTTATTGCAAGACTCTGCTGGGGTGGCGAGCCAGGGCTAGAACCAGCTATCCCTCCTGGGCGCCTCATGAGCAGCTGGGCACAGGGAGAGCCAGTAGCAGCTCTGCTCCATGTCTGTGAGTCTCTGGATAAGCATGCCTGAGCCGGATTTAAAAAAGATCCCATATAATCCCTGGAATCCCATATAATCCCCTGAGCACTGCTGGGAGTAATTCCTCAGTGCAGAGTCACAAGTAACCCCTCTGCCTCACTGGGTGTGGCCCAAAAACAAAAAGAAAGTCTCACTTATTTTAACTTGATACTGTTAATTTTGTGTCTTTCTCCCCCAAGTTGGCCCATTTTCAAAATTGAATCCTGAGTTACATAGAGTCTGGTGCAGTTCCAAAAAGGCTTTTAATAGTACAAAAGCTCTTCCACAGCACTCCAATATAATGAAAAATCTCTAGCTCTGGTCTGAACTTAGACCATACAAAAGAGCCTAAGTCTCCCACCAAAGAGAGAGGATCTCACCCGAGATGAGTCCTATCCAGAAGACTCTTTAGCAAAAGGCCAAAGAGCAAAAAAGCCAAGGAGCAAAAAGCCTACTTTACTAAGGGTCAATTCATATTGTGAGGTTGCTATAGACTCTGATGAGAAGAACTCATAAATTCTGCTGAGGTTCCTGGTAAGTTTAAGAAAAGCTAGTGTGTCAGGGAGCCACTCAGGTCCCCAACAATATCAGAAAATGAGTTCCTTTCTACCTCTGGGTCTAGGGGGGAAATATATGAACCACAGGAGTCCAGCGCAGTTCCAAAAAGCTTTTACTAAAACCAGCTCTGCTTCTACAGTCCAAGATAATGGGATTCCCCAGACTTCTAGCTCTTGGACAGAACTCAGACCATGCACTCGGGCCCAAGACTCCCACCAAAGTGGATGGATGTATCTCAAGTAAGTCCCCTTATATATCCAAAAGTAATACTATCTTCAGGGAGGGTAATGTCAACAAAGATCAACAAATCAGCTTCTAGGTGTAGATGTAGGATGGTGCCACACTAGGATGGTGTCAAACTTGTTTCAGGTCTAAACAAATGATTATGCCAGGGACTAGTCCTTCCTCTGAGATTATCTCTTATGTCAAAACACTGGAGAGAGAGAGGGGGACTGGTATAAAGAAATACATCTTAATGGATGTATATCCATGGGGAGAAACATCATAATTTCATGGGCTTCATGCAATTTAGATAGTACCTACAGGATCCTTATTTATCATCTGCACCAGGGTGATTCTGAGTGTCTTCTCCTCTGTTTATTGAAAGGGTCATGCTCACCTGCTTGAGGCAAACTAGTATGACCCTTCCTTTGATCTTAAATGGTAGTCTCATATAGCCAGGGTGGTAGTCTCTTGGTAAATTCTAACTGTCCCATGCTGGTACCAGTGAATATTAAGAGTAATTGTGTCAAATATAGATAACATTGAAATCATAATAGAGATTATAATAATATTTCAGAAGATAATAATTCAGAGTCAAAATGACTCCTGTAACTGCCACACCCTCCATCAGTGTTTACACAGAATAGAGATTTCATTAGCATGAACCCTGGCTTAAGGATATGTAAATAGCTTAAACTGAAAGTAGATTAAATAGTAAACATCCTAAGCTAGCTTAGGATGTTTGCTAGCCATAAATCATACCTCCACAAAATCAAGAAGATAGAAATTGTGCCAACTATTTTTTTCAGACCATGATGCACTGAAAATAGAAGTTAATTGTACACAAAAACCGAGACCAATACTAAGTACCTGGAAACTAAACAGCTCACTGCTGAATAACCAGCAAGTCATAAAAGAAATCAAAGAGGAAATCCAAAGATTCCTGGAAACAAATGAGACTGAAGGCATGAATTACCAGAACTTGTGGGATACAGTGAATGCAGTGTTAAGAGGCAAGTTCATAGCTCTTCAAGCTCATCAGAAAAGAAGAAAAAGCCATCACAAACAGTCTGACTTCACAACTTAAGATCTTAGAGAGTGAGCAACAAAAGGAGCCCAACCCAAGCAGAAAGAAAGAAATAATAAAACTTAGAGCAGAAATCAATGAGATGGAATGTCAAAAAACAATCCAGAAGATCAACGAAACCAAAAAGCTGGTTCTTTGAAAAAATAAACAAGATTGACAAACCACTTGCAAGACTTGAAAGAAAAGGAAAAGAGAGAACACAAATAAATAGAATCAGAAATGAAAACGGAGACATCACAACAGAAACCACAGAAATTCAAAAGATCAGAGATTACTATGAGAGCCTGTATGCCATGAAACAAGAGAACCTAGAAGAAATGGACAAATTCCTGAATTTCTATAGCCTCCCAAGTCTGCAACAAGATTTGGAATACCTCAACAAACCTATCTCCATCAAGGAGATGGAATCGGTAATCAAAAGTCTCCCCAAACACAAAAGCCCAGGTCCATATGGATTCACCAGTGAATTCTACCAAACCTTTAAAGAGGACCTACTCCCAATTCTTTTCAAGCTCTTATGGCAAATTGAAGAAACAGAAACACTCCCAAATAGCTTTTATGAGGCACCTATCACCCTGATACCCAAAGCAGACAGAGATGTCACAAAAAAGGGAAAACTACAGACCAATCTCCCTGATGAACACATGCTAAGATCTTCAACAAAATACTAGCAAATAGAATCCAAAGAGTCATCAAAAGATTATACACCATGACCAAGTGAGATTCATCCCGGGAATGCAAGGATGGTTCAATATACGCAAGTCAATCAACATAATACATCATATCAACAAAAAAGAAAAATCAAAACCATATGATTATATCAATAAATGCAAAGAAGGCATTTGACAAGATTCAACACCCATTCATGATAAAAGCTCTCCGTAAAATGGGAATTGAAGGATCCTTCCTCAATATAATCCAGGCCATCTACTCCAAGCTCACAGCGACATCATTCTCAATGAGGAAAAACTGAAAGCCTTCCCCTTAAGATCAGGGACAAGACAAGGCTGCCCACTCTCACCACTTCTATTCAATATAGTACTGGAAGTACTTGCCATAGCAATCAGGGAAAAAAAAAGACATTAAGGGCATCTGGATAGGAAGGGAAGAAGCCAAGTTGTCACTATTTGCAGATGACATGATATTCACTATCACCATCACTATCTTCCCGTTCATCATCTATTTGCTAGAGCAGGCACCAGTAATATCTCCATATGTCCTGTCTCATGCTAGTAGAACCCAAAGGCATCTTTATGTTCTTTGCTCCAGGAACATAAAGAGTCTCAAACAATTATATTAGGTCATGGGAATGACCTAATATAAATGTTACTGGTATTTGGCATATCAAATACGACACGAGCAGCTTGCCAGGCTTGCCGCATGGGTGGCATACTCCTGTTATCACCTCTAAATAAAGCATTTATTGATGAACCGCGTGGCCGCTAGTGGCCGAGCGAGCTGGGCTGTGATAGTCTGGTCTGCTGGGTGGAGTTGTGATGAGAGGGAAGTCCGGATGTGGAAAATGGCGGCCCCCATGGAGTAGGGGGTTGTCTGGCTTGTTGTGAGGCTCTTCTGGGGTGGCAGGCCAGGGCTAGAACCCGACATGCCTCCCAGGTGCCTCATGAGCGGTTGGGCACAGGGAGAGCAAGGAACAGCTCTGCCCCATGTCTGAGAGTCTCTGGTTCAGCATACCTGGGCCAGATTAAAAATAACTGCTGCAGGGTGGCTGTCAATGATCTGGCTGTGACATACTGGTCTGCGGGGTGGAGGTGTGACAAGAAAGAAGTCCGGATGTGGAAAACGGTGGCCCCCATGGAGTCTGGGGGGTCTTATGGCTTGTTGTGAGGCTCTGCTGGGGTGGCAGGCCAGGGCTAGAACCCGCCATGCCTCCCGGGTGCCTCATGAGCGGCAGGGAGAGGAAGTAGCAGCTCTGCCCCATGTCTGAGAGTCTCTGGTTCAGCATACCTGGGCTGGATTGAAAAAACTGCTGCAGGGTGGGTGTCGATGACATGATATACCTGGAAAACCCGAAACTCTCTACCAAGAGGCTCCTAGAAATAATACATTCCTATAGTAGAGTGGCAGGGTACAAAATCAATACCCAAAGTCAATGGCTTTCCTATATGCAAACAGCCAAAGAGAAGAAAGGGACATTAAAGAAACTATCCCATTCACAATTGCGCCGCAGAAAATCAGATACCTAGGAATCAGTTTGACAAAGAATGTAAAGGATCTCTACACAGAAAACTACAAAACAGGAAATAAAAGAGGACCTGAGGAAATCGAGACACGTTCCCCTGCTCAAGGATTGGAAGAATTAACACTATCAAAATGGTAATACTCCCTAGAGCTTTATACAGATTTAATGCAGTCCCTATAAAGATACCCATGATGTTCTTCAAAGAAATTGAACAAACATTCCTGAAATCTGAATGGAATAATAAACCCCCACGAATAGCTAAAGCAATCCTTGGGAAAAAGAAGATGGGAGGTATCACTTTCCCCAACTCTACTACAGAGCAGTTGTAATTAAGACAGTGTAGTATTGGTTTTGAGACAGACCTGTAGACCTATGGAATAGAACTGAATATCCTGAAACACACTCTCAAATATACAACCACTTAATCTTCGATAAAGGAGCAAAAAAATATTAAGTGGAGCAAAGAAAGCTTCTTCAACAAATGGTGCTGGGAAAGCTGGGCAGCTATGTGTAAAAAATGAACTTAGACCTCCTTCTAATTCCATGCACAAAAGTCAGATCAAAATGGATTATAGATCTCAACATCAGACATGATTCTATAAGGTACATCAGAGAAAACATAGGAGAAACGCCTACGACATCGAAACTCAAAGTAGCTTTAAAGACGACACACCACTAACCAAGCAAATGGAAGCAAAGATAAACAAATGGGATTATATAAAATTGAAAAGCTTCTGCACCTCAAAAGAAATGGGGACCAGCGCAGAGATGAATAAAGAAGTACAGATAGTGTTTCTGCTATGTGTTTTTCGGTCTCGGGTATATTCCCAGGAGTGCTATTGCTGGATCAAATGGGAGCTCAATATCTAGTTTTCGGAGGAATGCCCATATTGTTTTCCAAAAGGGCTGGACCAGTCGGCACTCCCACCAACAGTGGATCAGAGTCCCTTTTCCCCCACATCCACGCCAGCACTGGTTGTTCTTGCTGTTTTGGATGTGTGCCAGTCTCTGTGGTGTGAGATGGTACCTCATTGTTGTTTTGATTTGCATCTCCCTGATGATTAAAGATGAAGAACACTTTTTCATATGCCTTTTGGCCATTCGAATTTCTTCTTTTTGGAAGCTTCTGTTCATTTCTTCTCCCCATTTTTTTGATGGGGTTGGCTGTTTTTTTCTTGTGGAGTGCTACCAGTGCCTGATATATCCTGGATATTAACCCCTTGTCAGATGGGTATTGGGTGAATATCCTTTCCCACTCTGTGGATTGTCTTTGTATCTTGGTCACCGTTTCTTTTGAGGTGCAGAAGCTTTTTAGTTTTATATAATCCCATTTGTTTATCTTTGCTTCCATTTGCTTGGTCAGTGGTGTGTCATCTTTAAAGATACTTTTCGTTTCAATGTCAGAGAGCCGTTTCTCCTATGTTTTCTTCGATGTACCTTATAGATTCATGTCTGATGTTGAGATCTAGAATCCATTTTGATCTGACTTTTGTGCATGGCGTTAGAAGGAGGTCTAAGTTCATTTTTTTACATGTAGCTGCCCAGTTTTCCCAGCACCATTTGTTGAAGAGGCTTTCTTTGCTCCACGTAATATTTTTTTGCTCCTTTATCGAAGATTAAGTGGTTGTATATTTGAGAATGTGTTTCAGGATACTCAGTTCTATTCCACATCTCTGCGCTATTCACTATAGCTAGAATCTGGAAACAACCTAAATGCCCGAGAACAGAGGACTGGCTAAAGAAACTGTGGTTCATCTACACTATGGAATACTATGCGGCTGTCAGAAAAGATGACATTATGAAATTTACCTGCAAATGGAGGGACATGGAGACTATCATGCTGAGTGAAATTAGTCAGAAGGAAAAGGACAGATATAGAATGACTGCATTCATTAATCCGACATAAATAGATACCAGTGTTTTACTAAATGTGGGAAATGGTAATGGCAGATTAAGACTCACCATTGAATATACACAAAGAGACTTAAGTGATAAACTCTAAATACCTGCAGGGCTAGCCACAATGTGTAAAATAAGAGGCAGAGAGATGCAGAGACAGAGAGAGAGCCAGAGAGAGAAAGAGAGGAAACTGGGGTACCTGCTATTAAGGCAGCATGGGGGTGGGCAGGAGGGGGTGGGGTACATTGGTGGTGGAAATGGGGCACTGGTGGAGGGATGGGTGCTGGTATACTGTATTACCAAGAACCAATTATGATCACCTTTGTAATTGTATGTTTCACTGTGGTATAATAAAAAATTTAAAAAAAAAAAAGAAATGGGGACCAAGATACAAAGACAATCCACAGAGTGGGAAAGGATATTCACCCAATACCCATTTGACAAGGGGTTAATATCCAGGATATATCAGGCACTGGTAGCACTTCACAAGAAAAAACAGCCAACCCCATGAAAAAAATGGGGGAGAAGAAATGAACAGAAACTCCCCAAAAGAAGAAATTCGAATGGCCAAAAGGCATATGAAAAAGTGCTCTTTATCTTTAATCACCGGGAGATGCAAAGCAAAACAACAATGAGGTACTATCTCACACCACAGAGACTGGCACACATCCAAAGCAGCAAGAACAACCGGTGCTGGCGTGGATGTGGGGAAAAAAGGGACTCTGATCCACTGTTGGTGGGAGTGCCGACTGGTCCAGTCCTTTTGGAAAACAATATGGGCATTCCTCCGAAAACTAGTTATTGAGCTCCCATTTGATCCAGCAATAGCACTCCTGGGAATATACCCGAGAGACCGAAAAACACATAGCAGAAACACTATCTGTACTTCTTTATTCATCTCTGCGCTATTCACAATAGCTAGAATCTGGAAACAACCTAAGTGCCTGAGAACAGAGGACTGGCTAAAGAAACTGTGGTACATCTACACTATGGAATACTATGCGGCTGTCAGAAAAGATGAAATTATGAAATTTACCTGTAAATGGATGGACATGGACACTATCATGCTGAGTGAAATTAGTCAGAAAGAAAAGGACAGATATAGAATGACTGCATTCATTAATAGGATATAAATAGATACCAGTGTTTTACTAAGTGTGGGAAATGGTAATGGCAGAGTAAAACTCACCATTGAATATACACAAAGAGACTTAAGTGATAACCTCTAAATATCTGCAGGGATAGCCACAATGTGTAAAACAAGAGGGAGAGAGATGCAGACAGGCAGAGAGAGAGAAAAGAGAGGAAACCGGGGTACCTGCTATTGAGGCAGCCTGGGGGTGGGGTGAGAGGGGAGGGTACATTGGTGGTGGAAATGGGGCACTGGTGGAGGGATGGGTGCTAGAACACTGTATTACCAAGAACCAATTATGAACACCTTTGTAATTGTATGTCTCACGGTGGTATAATAAAAAAAAAAAAAAACCCAAAAAAGATAAAAGAAAAACTACTGAGAGATCTGGGTTGGCTAACCAGGTGGACTTGAGAAAGAGGGAGAGAGGGACAATCTTAGAATAGCAGAGATAATACAGGGGGTTAAGAAGCTTGACTTATGTATTGAAGCAGTTCACCATCTGGCTCTGCATTGTATTCTGAAAGCACTGAGAGGAGTGACCCATGAACACAGAGCCAGGATTATGGCCTCCCACACCCCAACTGTGAAAGAATACGAATCTGAAATTTGAGTGGAATAAGAAGATACTAAATTCCTATGTCTGTCTAAAATTACACAACACTTTAAGTGTGCATTTTTCTGGGGAGATAGACATAGATTTTGTGAGAGTTTGTCCAAGAGCTGCTCCTTAGAAGCGATTCCTCCCTGAGCAAAAGCTCAATGCTCACTCATAGGTGCAGTGGCCTGAGCTCTTGGCCCTTCCGTTTCCCCACACAGGGAATGTGGCATGGGACAGAACTATGCTAATTTATCAAGTGCTGGAGAGGGAGAGCATCACTGGAGTGTCTTGTAAGGGAGGGAAGCCGGACGAGGGCCTTGAGAGTGAGCAGGTGAGCTCAGCCCCTTCCCGAAGGGGTTCGTGACCTTCTCTAGGTTGTTTTAGGTGAGTAGTCACCCAGTTCAGTGTTGGCAGATATTTACAAGTCTATCTTCCAGTGTTTAAATTTCAGTAATTCCCAAATTTTAAGAGTACGTGCTCAGAATTGATCATGGGATGGATCTGAGCACACCCTTTGTTTGGCACCCTTCTGCGGGAGCAGTGATTCTTAGCCGGAGCCATTTCAGCACCCTTGGATCATAGCTGGTGTGGTGGCAGCTTCTCTTCTTTTTGAAAATGAAATCTGCACGAAGCATAACCAACACCTATGATTTTTTTTTGTATTTTATTGTATTTTATTCTATGACCGCTTCAGTCACCACAGAATCAAAGGCTTCTTTAAATCAATGAACGTGAGACAGAGCTGCATCTTGAATTCTCTATAGACTTCAATTAGTTTGGTTATCATGTGGATATGGTCGATTGTGCTGAATTCTTTTCGGAAGCCAGCTTGCTTGCATGGTTGTTCTTCATCGAATGTTTTGCCAATCCTGTTCAGGGTGACTAGAGTGAACAGCTTGTAGATGACGGACAACAGGCAGATGGGGAGATAGTTGCCAGTGTTGTGAATGTCTCCCTTGAACAGTAGAACTGTCCTGCTAGTTTTCCATTGAGAGGGCACCTTACATTCGGTCAGGTAGTATGTGAAGAGTCGAGCTAGTGTATTGATGAGAACTGACCCCAGATTCTTCAGGTGTTTGGGTTTTATCATGTCTGGGCCTGATGCTGTTCCCTTCTTGACCGATGAAATGGCATGTCGGATTTCAGAAGAGAGAGTGTTGGGAATGACATATCCATCCTGGCGGAATTTGGTATGTGGGTAGGTGGACGTGGCTATCAAAGAGATCTGAGTAGAAGTCATGGATAATCTTCACCATTTCCTTTCTGGAAGATGTGATATATCATCAGGATGTCGAAGGGCAGTCATTTTTGTTTTATAGTTGGTGAAGGACAGGCAGGCGTTGTGAATGCTTTTTCCAGTTTCTGCTGCATCCTCCAGCACTTCTGCTCTTCTCTCCTTGAGGTCTTCCTTTATCGCTTTCTCTGCACTGCTTTGCAAGCTTGCATGTTAGTATCTGGTCACCTGAGATTCGCGCCTTACCACGTTGGTGGAAGAGCTCGAGGGTTTTTGAAGACAGATGTCCTTTTGTGCCCTTTTCTCTCTTGGCATTCTTTGTGCAATCATGGAGGTGTTGAACCAGTTGGTTGTATTCTTCATTGATGTCGCCAATGATAGCATCTTCCCATGTTGCTGCAGTGGTGCCAAAGAGTTCCTAGTTGGTGGTCGCTCCAGTGGTTTTCTTCTTAAATTTTGCAAACTTTTCTCCTCATTGTGTGAAGTAGAATTTTACACAAAGCAGACGGTGGTCTGCACGAAGGAGATGGTGGTTTGGAATTTTGGGATGACTGCGACATCAGTCAGGCAAAACCTTCGATTGAAGATTATGTGGTCAATTTCATTGTGGAACTGTCCACCAGGAGATTCCCATGTCCAATGTTTCGATTCAGCCTTTTGGAACTGTGAGTTCCCATGAATGGTCTTGGTGGCTATAATGAACTCAGATAGGCTCTCACCCTGTTTGTTCCATTCTAGGCCATGGATCCTGATGTGGAGTTCTTCAGCTGATCTTCTCGGTCCTATCTTGGCATTGAAATTACCAACTATGATTTTATAGAAGGTGTGATCGTTTTGTAGAACTCCTCCAGTTCTATGTAAATTTCTCAATTTCTTCATCTTTGTATGTGGATGTTGATGCATGGACAACGAAGATAGAGACTGCTGGTAGTGGGCCACATCTCTTCAAGTGTAATAGTCCTATCCGGTTTGTTAGGCATTCGAATGAATCAATGTTTGTGGCCATGTTTGTATTGACAAGGACATCGACGCCACTGATGCCTCTTTCTTCGCAAATTCCGAGGAACAGTTCTTCTCTAGTGTCAGAGACGGCATGATGTGATTGACACCTCCTCGTCTCAGTCAGACCAATGATGTCATACTTTATCATTTGTGTTTGCATTATCAGGTCCTCGATATATGCTTCTGATGACAGTGTACGTGCATAGAAGGTGGTCATAGAAGCCCTAGTCAAACAGGGCATTCAAACCCAATACATAAAGATCCTTCATGAACTATATCACGGTTTCACCACTCAGGATCTGACCATTCTACAGCGAAGTGATCATTGACGACAAAAGAGGGGTCGGCAGGGTGATACCATTTCACCAAAACTCTTCAGCGCCACCCTCAAAATCATCATGTGACAATTAGAATGGGAAAAAATGGGAGTGAAGATAGATGGCTGGCAACTACACTACCTAGGTTTCACTGATGACATCGTTCTAATAACACCAAACATCAGCCAAGTTGCACAAATGCTGGCAGATTTTGACTGAGAATGTGGAAGGATAGGTCTACAGCTGAATCTCAACAAAACTATGTTCATGAGAATTGAACTATTTCCAGAGGCCCCATTCACTCTCAATGGAACAAACATCTCTGAATGCAACAGCTATGTGTACCTAGGTCGAGAAGTCAACATGATAAACAACCTGAAACCTGAGTTGCGCAGGAGGAAAAAAAGCAGTGGACTGCCTTCAAAAACATCGAAACAATAGTCAAAAGAACCTCTGGCTATGGACACACCTCTTTGACTCCACCATTCTCCCTACATTGATTTATACCTCAGAGACCTGGGCCTTACGAAAGCAGGATGAGAATACCATTCGGGTCTCCCAAAGAGGAATCGAAAGAGCCATGCTTGGAATATCATGCCTCACTCAAGTGAGAGAGAGGAATCCGGAGTTCCGACCTCCATCACTATTCTAAAATCAAGGACACTGTCTCATCTGCCAGAACATCAAAAATCAGATGGGCTGGTCATATAATGCAATCTAGAGACGACTGTTGGACTAGAGCCGTTACTGATTGGATCCCACTAGATGCCAAAAGATCACGTGGCCGCCCACCTGCAAGATGGTCAGACTTCCTTATCAGGACCCTAAACAAACAGTTCAAGGCTCTTAATATCCCCCGAAACAGACAGATGCCATTGGGATACACTGGTGCGTGATAGGGTCAAATGGAAACATTATTGGCGCCTGCTCGAGCAAATCGATGAATAACGGGATATCAAGTGATTTTATTGTACTGACTCACAGACATGGGGTAGAGCTGTTACCGGCTCTCCCTGTGCCCAGCTACTCACGAGGCACCTGGGAGGGGTGGCGGGTTCTAGCCCTGGCCTGCCACCCCAGCAGAGCCTCACAACAAGCCAGATGACCACCCCACTCCATGAGGGACGCCATTTTCCACATCCGGATCTACCTCTCATCAGAACTCCACCCAGCAGAAGAGTCTATTACACCCCAGCTCATCAGACCCACCCTGCAGCAGTCTTTTTCAAGTCCGGCCCAGGTATGCTGATCAGGAGACTCACAGACATGGGGCAGAGCTGCTACTGGCTCTCCCTGTGCCCAGCCACTACGAGGCATCCGGGAGGGATGGCGGGTTCTAACCCTGGCCCGCCACCCCAGCAGAGCCTTGCAATAAGCCAGATGACCCCCCCAACTCCATGAGGGCCACCATTTTCCACATCCGGACTTCCCTCTCATCAGAACTCCACCCAGCAGAAGAGCCTATTACAGCCTGGCTCGCTTGTCCGCGAGCAGCCGTACGGTTCATCAATAAATGCTGGATTTATTTTATTTTTTTTTTCATGCGTATCCTTTTGCCTCTATTTTAAAAAAATTTTTTTTTTATTTTTACAATTACAAAGATATACAATTAAAAAGTTCATATTTGGGTTTTGGTCATACAGTGTTCCAGCACCCAAACCTCCACCAGTGCCCATCTCCCAACACCAACATCCCCGGTTCCCTCTCCCTCCCCCAGCCCTCCTCCATGGCAGGTTCTTTATTTCTTTCCATTTCTCTCTCTTTCTCTTTTCCTTTCCCTCCAGACTATGGATTACAGAACATACATTAAAGGGTTGTCATGTGTATCCTTTTGCCTCTATTTAATGCTCAGTTCTAGGTTGGCATTAGTACCCTCGACAATTATTAGCACACTGTTCCATTTTCTGTCTTACCTAGCCTCTGACTCCCACACGTTTGTGATAATTTCCACCTTTGACAAGACCTCCTGATATATGTTTCACTTGACCTTGGATATTGGTATCATAATATGTACATATATATTTATGCCATACAAATAAATGCAGTCATTCTGTATCTGTCTCTCTCCTTCTGGCTAATTTCGCTCAACATAATCTTCTCCATGTCCATCCATTTATAGGCAAATTTTATAACTTCATTTTTCCTAACAGCTGCATAGTATTCCATTGTGTAGATGTACCAAAGCTTCTTTATCCAGTCATCGATTTTTGGGCACTCTGGTTGTTTCCAGATTATGGCTATTGTGAATAATGCTGCTATGAACATAAAAGTAGGGATGGTGTTTCCGCTGCGTATTTTTGGTTTCCCAGAGTAGATTCCCAGGAGTGGTATGGCTGGGTCAAATGGGAGTTCAATTTATAGTCTTTGGAGGAATGTCCATATTGTTTCCCAGAAAGGCTGTACCAGCCGGCATTCCCACCAACAATGGATGAGTGTCCCCTTTTCCCCCACATCCACGCCAGCACTTGTTGTTCTTGCTCTTTGAATATGTGCCAGTCTCTGTGGTGTAAAGTGGTATCTCATTGTTGTTTTGATTTGCATCTCTCTGATGATTAGTGATGATGAGCATTTTTTCATATGTTTTTTTGGCCATTCGAATTTCTTCCCTTGCTGAAGTTTCTGTTCATTTCTTCTCCCCATTTTTTGATGGGGTTGTTCATTTTCTTCTTGTAAAGTTCTACCAGTGCCTGATATATCCTGGATATTAACCCCTTATCAGATGGGTATTGGGTGAATATTCTTTCCCATTCTGTGGACTGCTTTTGTATCTTAGTCACTGTTTCTTTTGAGGTGCAGAAGCTTTTTAGTTTCATGTAGTCCCATATGTTTATGTTTTCTTTTAGTTGCTTTGTTAGTGATGTTTCACCTTTGAAGATGCCTTTAGCTTCAATGTCGTGGAGGGTTTTTCCTATATTTTTTCAATGTACTTTATGGATTCAAGTCTGATATTGAATGGATTAAAGATCTCAATATCAGACTTGAATCTATAAAGTACATTGTATTTCATTCTTTATTGCTTTGGTTGCACTCAGTGGTGCTCAAGAGTCCCTCTGGGACTGCTTTTGATTGTGCTCAGAACATGTGACTTCAGGGACCTAACCTGGGCCTCCTGTATGGAAAACATTTGCTCCCACCCCCTCTAGCTGTCTCTCCAGCACCATGATTACGTTTTAAACGCTTTTTCTAGTATCAAGAAGAGTTATTACATTGCGCAGTTATGTAGTGTTCTGTCTACATAAGTGTCACTGTCTCAGTTCTCGTCTGCCCCTCACTACTTCCTCCCAGGCTACCCGTGAAACTTCAGAGTGCACTCCTCTCTGATTCAGAACACTTTAATATTTTAAAAGAAACAAAATCAGAATTAATTGGTGAAAGTAAATTTCTTAGCAAAATTAAGTTTATTTTAGAACCTTTGGTCCTCGACAATGTATAGGACTTTACCAGATGTCTTTGTCTATTTAGGCTTGATCACTTGATCACTTGATCACTTGACATCCCGTTATTCATTGATTTGCTCGAGCGGGTGCCAGTAACATTTCCATTTGACCCTATCATGTGCCAGTGTAGCCCAATGGCATCTGGTTGCTTCAGGAATAGAAGAGCCTCAAACCATTCGTTCAGGGTCTTGATGAAGAAGTCTGACCATCTTGTAGGTGGGCTGCCATGTGATCTTTTGACATTCCATGGGATCCAGTCAGTAACAGCTCTAGTCCAACGGCCATCTCCAAATTACATTAGATGTCCAGCCCATCTGATTTTCGATGACTTGGCAAATGAGACAGTGTCCCTGACACTGGAACAGCGACGGAGGTTGGAGCTCCAGATTCCTTCTTTCACTTGAGTGAGGCGTGATATTCCAAGCATAGCTCTTTTGATTCCTCTCTGGGAGACCTGAATAGCATTCTCATCCTGCTTTCGTAGGGCCCAGGTCTCTGAGGCGTATGTTAATGCAGGGAGAATGGTGGAGTTGAAGAGATGTGCCTGGAGCCAGAGGTTCTTTTTCTTTTTAGGTATTTCTTCGAAGCTTTTGAAGGCATTCCAGCCTTTGGTCCTAGTCAATGTATAGAACTTTACCAGATGCCTGTCTATTTGGGCTGCAAGAAGAAAATGGAGGCTGGTTTCTTATGGTTCTGGAGACTGGGAAGTCAAGGTAAAGGTGCTGGCAGAACCTTCACCTTACTGTATTAGGTGAAAGGAGTGGAAAGAGGAGAGTGGAGCATGTATCCAGTTTTTATTAAAATTATTTTTCAGACAAAATTGTTGCCCTTTAAAAAATAGACATGACTGCTATGAAAATGAGCACATATTTACTCTGTTCCAATGCATTTGTATGCTTTATTCTATCTATCTCTGTGAATTGGGTGCCAATTTATCATTTATTTGTGTGTTTTCCACATGTCCAATTATGGGGGGACAGCCCTCTGCTCAGGATTGGGCTAACACTGAGACACACAGGCCTTACCTCCAGAACTAGCATTTTGGAGAGAGGCAGAAAAGTAAACAGATGAGTCAACCAACTGTGCTTTGACTCGGTGTTGTCAAATGAGACAAATGTACACAAACAAGCCCCTTGGAACCTGGACTGCAGAGATCAGAGAGCCTGGTGTAGACGGAATGATGAATGAGCCCTTCAAGATGGGCAGGAATTGACGAGATAAGTAGATTGTGAAGTCAGGGTAAAAGGATAGATTGAGGCTTGACGCACATTTAGAAAAAAAAATCAGTCCTAGCCTTGCTTGAGTGGCTGTCTGGGGACGCTGCCAAGGCTCTTCCATTCAACACCGAGTGCCCCTGACGTGCTTTTGTTTTGCATGTGAAGGTCCGTGTAGTTTGCTTGTGGCATTTGTTCAGCAAAGTCTTTAACCCTGGCAACGAGCTTTATTTTTTCATTTTCCCACTGAATCACTTTTCTCCTTCTTGCCATTTTGGCAGGACACAAGGAAAAGGTGATATTTGAATAGGCTTTGTTTTGTTTTTGAGATCTCATCTCTAAATTAATCAAAATCAGGATTCTGGAGTGAGGGCTTATTCGTGGCAGAGTTCCTGTGAATCATCCTTCTGTCTGATGACCTGGAGTCGAGCTGCTGGTGGTTCGTGTCCCAATTCCTTCATTTCAGATGCCCTCATCAGACAAATGATTGAGCTGCTTTGGACCTCATTTTCCTTATACAGAAAATGGGAACAAAATAATACCTACTTCAGAATTGTGCTGATGTGAGGGCGTAGTAAAAATTCACTCAATAAATGGTTACCTTTATCTGTTTTGGTGGGTGGGAGAGGGTGGCAGAGGGCAGTGCTCAGGAAGCCCAGGGCCACGCCAAGCAACAAGGGCTGCGAGTTCAATACCAGAGGTCTGAGGAGTATCATTTGAAGATTCATGGCTGGAGGAATAGTACAGTGAGTAAGGTGCTTGCTTAGCTTGGGACAGACGTGGGCTTGTTCCCCAGCATCATACATATGGTCATCTAACCACTGCCAGGAGTAAAACCTGAGTGTGAGTCATGAGTAACCCCTGAGCACTGCCAGGTGTGATCCCGCCCACTCAACCCCCCAAAAAATAAAAACCAGGACCAGGGAGATCAGTGCTGTGGGTGGGGCACTTGTCTTGCAAGCAGACAAACTGAGTTCAATCCCTGAAACCATATATGGTCCCTTGATCGTTGCCAGGGTATAGAGCCAAGAGTAAACTCCCTTTATTAGAGAGATGTAGAGACAGAGAGAGAGACAGAGAGAGAAAGAGAGGAAACAGGGCTACCTGCTGTTGAGGCAGCCTGGGGGTGGGTGGGAGGGGTGGGGTACATTGGTGGTGGAAATGGGGCACTGGTGGAGGGATGGGTGCTGGAATACTGTATTACCAAGAACCAATTGTGAACACCTTTGTAATTGTATGTCTCACGGTGGTATAATAAAAAATAAAAAAGAGTAAACTCCCTTTATTATGTGATATTTTATTCATTTCAATTCCATAACCCTTATTAGTCAAGAACTATCAGAGCAGTTTCTCCTGAGATGCTGACCATGCGGTGCCCCTGGAGGTTGAATGGGTTCTGGTCTCGACTCGTCTATACCCCCAGAAGCCAGGAAAACCTCCATGATCCACAAGCTCAGCCATTTTCAAGGCCGGACCTCAGTGTTCCTTAGAGCTCCATCCACGAGAAAAGCAAATTTCAAACAAAGGTATGCGGGAGGCTGCGGCTGCAACTCTCCAGCTGTTCTTGGAGCTGGGATTAGGCCTTCCCACCTTCCCCCTCCAGAAAGCCCCATAGTTATGCCCATGACCTGATCCATAAAGGCTCATAAGCAGCAGAGATGCTTCCGTGACATCTCACAATCTAACGTACTGATGTGCCATGGGGCACCTCACATCTGTGCCACCTCACATCTCATGGTGCACTCAATCACAAATGTACAGTCCCAATGTCTATCCTCTAAGAACATATCAGTAATTTCTTATACAGTGGGTCAAATTTCTTATACAGTAGGCCCTATGGGTTCACTGTGAGATATAACAATCTTTATTGACTTTCCTCTAACAATGTAGTTCTCCACCACATTAAGCAAATCAAATACAACATGCAATATAAAATAGGTTATGTTTGGGATAGGCCCAAACTGTGGTTGTAATTTTGAAATAAGTGTTATCTGTAGTTGCAGAATTGGTGGGTTTGGGTTGAGTAGTAGAAGCCCACTACATTCTATAAATTCAGTAAATGAATGCAAGAACACAGATGGGCCAAATTCACATATACCAAGAAGAAAAAGGTTATGATTGTATCAATAGCTTTACTATATAAGTGCTGTAATAGTCAGTATAATTAATGCTGGTTAAGGGAGCAGACATGGGGATAGGGGGTTGGGTGGGCAATGAGGGTCTTTGGTGGTGGTGGGAGCACACTGTGGTGGGATTGGGGTTGAACGATAAAGCTTCTAACAACTGTATTGTGAAAAACATTGTACTCTGTAAATCACAGTGCTAAAATAAAGTTTAATTTAAAAAAATTAAAAGAAGTATATGCACAGCAGAGCCTGGCAAGCTACCCATGTCGTATTTGACATACCAAATACCAGTAACAATTATAGACCTCATTCCCATGACCTGATGGAATGGTTTGAGGCTCTTTATGTTCCTGGAGCGGGATGGTGCCCTTGGGCTATCTCGCATGTGACAGGACGTATTGAGATGTCACTGGTGCCCGCTTGAGCAAATCGATGATATATGGGAAGACAGTGATACAGTGAAAAGAAGTATTATAAAAACTTTCCAGATGGTTACATATGAATCCCTAGGCAGCTTTTGAAAAATTCTGATCTCTATATTCCACCTTAAATACTTTATATATGTATACATATATATAATGTATATATGTTTTATATATACATATATATGTATATATGTATATAAATGTATATATTTATATATACATATATAAATATATATAGATGTTTTACATATGTGTGTGCATATGTATAAAACATGGATATGTGCATATATATAAAACATGGAAGAATGTTTTATACACACACACATATATGTTGTGTTTTTGGCCACAGCCTAGTAGCGTTCAGGTCTTACCCCCAACTCTGCTCTCAGGAATCACTCATGGCAGGCTTGGGGGACCATATGGAGTTACTAGACATCAAATCCAGGTTGGCCTGCGGGCAAGACAAGACTACCTGCTATATAATGGTTCTGGCCCCACTTCTGATATATGTAATCAGAATCACTAAGCGCTAATGTTGCGGTGGGGTCCAGAAGTGAGGGTTGTACTAGTATAGTAAGAGTCTAGTATGCGAGAGTATAATAAGAGTCTTGTCCTTGATTTCTGGCTGTAAGAAAACATTCACAACATAAAGACGTATGCTTCCAACTATGTTTTTAATTAAAATAGAAACGTGTGTAAAGTTCTTTCATAGTAATGCATACAAAATCTGTTTTAGAGAACTGCATGCATAAGACTTTTCTTTCTGCTTGATTCCAAGTCAGTCTTTGGCATCCAATCATGAGAAGCCACTACAGTGAAATAGTTCTGACACTATGTGAAAATAGCCGCCCTAATGTGTACGTCTTTATTTATGTCAGGCTTCCCAACAACCCCACAAATAAAACCTGTTTTTGCAATGAAAAACATTTCAAAATGGAAGAAGGATGTATGTCATGTTGGTCCCCAAAATAGCACAAGGATAATGATCCCAGTGTGGGAGACGCTTTAAAGGTCTAACTCTGCATAGGAAATGCTTGTTGATTTTATTTCACAATAATTGGAGTAGAAACATAATGGTATTTTTTAGAATGACAATTTCTTAGTGTGTACTTATTGAACTCCAACATGTGTGGTCTGTTAAAAAGAATTTCATAAAAAATTTTCATGCATCATAAATAAGTTTATGATGTTTAGAGGGCTAATAATTCTATATTTTTCACTATTTTGGCTTTTTACTATTCATGCAAGTAGATGTTCTTCCATGTCAGACACTTTAATCTATTAAAATGATCATTTGAATGACTACATAGTATTTCTCACTATTGAAACATTAGAGTTTATTTAGTTTAAACTTTCATTGGGCATTTATGTTGTTTCAAACTTTTCCTATTCTAGGCAATACTACACAAATATCCTTGTTCACAAGTCTTCTTGTTGATACAAATTTCTACTTAGGAATAATTCATAGAATTTGAATTATTGAGCCAAGTACTGCTTATAATTTTAAGAATTTTGATACATGTTGCCAAATTTTACTGAAGGCGGTCTCATCTTATTCTCCTAGCAGCACATTTTTTGGTTGTTGTTGAGCAAGTTATTTTCAGCAAGAGTATGTATTCATCTGTAGAATCACTTGGAATTCAAGGTTTAAAATCTCTCCTATTAACTGAGTAATCACATCCAAACACCCAAGTTCATTATACAAGGTGAAATGCTAGAGAAAAACTAAACGCATCTTGAAGCAACCAAAGTATAGGCCAGGGAAAAGAAGAGAAAGCAGTTGCTGACAATGAACAGAGAAGAAATTAATTTTTTTTCTGTTGCCAGTGCCTGCTCAATCGAAGGGACAATGAGCTTTCTCCCAAAGAAAAGACGAGGTTGAAAAGAAATTTTACTCAAAACTCCACTGGGTCTCGTATTTGAGACTGGCAGTACTGAAGAATTCCAGATGGCGTTGTCTATTCTTTTGAACCTTCCTTTTGATCTTATTTAAATTTCCTCCTCATTTCACCTGTTCTGGGTTTATTGCCTGGAAAACAAGCAGGTGAACATATTAGCTCCTCCTTAAGGTCCCCCTAGCCTACAGGAAATTTATGTTCAGGTCAGGAATCATATAACATGACTACATGCTCCACATTTATGAGCAAGTTAAACAACAGGGAATTTTATACTGGGATTTATGACACAAACTTGTAGCAGGCAATTGTAAGGTGAGAGGAAAATTTAAACAAGGGAAAACTCTGGCTATAATATTGATTCAAATTCTCCAATTGATGGAAAAACCATCTAAGAATCGTATTCTGGAAATTGCCTGTGAGTTAGACAAGGGGCAGGAAAATATAGGTATTATAAGCATACCACTTTCCTTCTTCTGAATATGGGTTCCTCTCTTTCAGATGAAGTCATTTCAGTTTTCTACCCGACCAGCACACAAGCCAGCATTGTCTAAAAGCATTTAACGAGATGCTTTAGCAACCTTCATCTCCATTAATTCCAGGAGGGAGAGAACAAAAGAGACACATGTGTAGAGCTGAGAGGGCGAGACTCCTACATTCCCTAAAACATTGCCCTACACCTTATGTATCCATCCTTGTAGCCCATAAAGGGAGCACAAAGGAGAGCTGCAGCTGGAATCAGTCAGTGAGGCGATGACTTTCAAAGCTGGCAGCAGGTGGAACACACATCAGGGCTCCTTTTATTTTTCAAATCGTCCTTATTTTCAGTGGGACGCAATATGGTTCTTATAGAGCCAAGCAAGTACAAGTTGAGGGGGTCTGCCCTTCAGCAAGCAAGGCTGATGGTTTGCGGTGACGCTGCATCACACTGCCACACTGCTACGATTGTACCTCGAAAGAATGAAAGTAGGGGGGACGGGTGATTCAGTAAAGGGTGCCTGCCTCCAGGGCATGAAACCATGAGTTAGCGCCTCAGCACTGCCCATGTACTGAGTGCTAGCTCGGTGCCGCACAGCAGTGCTTAATTTCCAAGTTTGTGACAATCAAGTGTGTGAACACCTCGACTAAAATGTAAGAGCATTGCAACCCAATAAAGTGTGTCTGATCTCCTCCTCCCATCATAGCAACAATAACAAAAGGAATGGAAGGGGAGAAAAAGCAAATCCTGCCTTGAGAAAGATGGGTTTTGGCAGGTCTGATTCTACAAACCTGTGCTGAGGCCACAGGCACACAATTTATTTTTATTTTTTATCAATATTTTATTATACCACCGTGAGATATACAATTACAATGCTGTTCATGTTTGGGGCTTTCGGTCACATAGTGTTCCAGTGCCCCGCCTCCATCAGTGCCCATTTCCCACCACCAATGTCCCCAATTCCCTCCCCCTCCCATAGCTTGCCTCTATGGCAGGTTCTTTATCTCTTTTCTTTCTCCCTCTCGCTCTTTTTCTTCTCTTACATATTGTGGATTGCAATAATACACTTAGAGGCCATCATGAGACACACAATTTAATGGTTAGAATAACCTCCAAGTCTTTTTTTTGTTTGTTTGTTTTGGTAATTGGACTTGGGCCTTTATTTTGGGGGGAGAATTTAATTTTATTTCTTTTTTTCCCTTTTTATGAATTACTGTGAGATATAGAATTATAAAGCTGTTCATGATTAGGTTTTAGTCATACGGTATTCCAGCACCCATCCCTCCACTAGTGCACATTTCCCAACACCGATGTCCCCATTTCCCTCCTTCTCCCACTCCCACAACATGACTCTATGATGGACACCTCTCTCTCTCTCTCTCTTCACACACACACACACACACAGCGTCTTGACACACACACACACACACACACACACACACACACACACACTGGCTCTGGCTCTCATTATTTCTCTCTCCTAATGCCCAACTCTTGAACCAGTGGTGTAGTGGTTGCTTTGAAAGTGATTATGCCTGGCTCTGCACTTAGAAATCAATCCTGGTGGTACTCAGGGGCCCACATGGGGGGCTGGGAATTGAATCTGGGTATGCCACATGCAAAACAAGTGTCTTAGTCATTGTGCTATCACTCCAGACCTTAGAAAAGATTCTTTTTTGGTTTTAATTCTTGTGCAAGGGATCGAACCCTGGCTCCTCCCTATGTAGTTTGTGCCCTACCATTGAGCTAGTTATGAGCCAGGCTGTGACCTTGTATTAGTGGTTTTCCTGATTTCGTCTGAGCAGAAGATGCGGGGTGATCATGCCCCTTTCTGTAATTACTCTCTCACATGTCTTAGATAGATAATATGTTTCAGAAAGTGAAGCAATTATACCAAGGAGATAAAGGAAAAGGGTAGGATTGCTTGTAACTTCTAGTTGGGGACTCATCTTATTATCTAACCAAGCTGCCTCGTACAGGAGGAGAGCACGGTTCTGGAATTAACAAATGAATTGCAGGTTCAGATCATGGCACTCTCTCAGTCTTAATAGGCACTGGGATTCCACTTAAGTGATCTGTCAGATAGGCCTCATTACCATTCATACATGCAGTACTACTCTTTGAATAATTAGAATCCATACGAATACTCTCTTCAGTCTTGGATCTAGGTCCTTTATAAAAATGGTAAGCAACTGTTAACTTACTTTGCAGGGACAAGTCACACAATTGGTTTGATTTTTTTTTTTGCTTTTTGCGTCACACCCAGAGATGCTCAGGGATTACTCCTAGTGGTACTTGGGGGACCATATGGGATGCCAGGGATCAAACCCTGATTGGCCAAGTGCAAGGCAAATGGCCTCCCTGCTGTGCTATCGCTCTGGCCTCACTATAGGTTTGATTTACCAGGATAATTTGGAAAAGCAAACCTGAGGCCCCTGTTGCAGTGGGAGCCACATTGCATACTAGCAGGAAAAGGTTGAGCTCTCTCCTGCTGAGATAATCTTGAGCCCTCCCATTCTTGAGTTGGGCCTCTAGAAAAGTTGCTCTTAAGTGGAAAAAGATAAAAAGAAAGCAAAAGAAAGACTGCTTATTCCACAATCCCTTGTTTCTTTCATTAAAAACAAAACCCCAAAACTTTAGGGTTAGAGGATCAAAGGGCTGGAGCATGAGACCCCAAGTTTGATCTCCCAGAACGACGTGGCTTCCTGAAAACCACCAGTGAGTCTTGGTGGTCCTCAACATCACAGGCCCAAGCCCCGAGCTGTTGGGCCCAAGTATCAGCTGAAGTGTTTTCCTCCAGAGCTTGAACACTGCTGGGAAACCTCCCCTCCCTTTTGCTTCAATAAATCAGGACAAAGAATTACTCTGAGCGAGGAAGGCCACACGGATGGGCTGTCAGGGTGGCGAGGGTGCAGACAGAGACTCAGGCAGGGCTGTGGCCTGGCTGGCATCCAAGGATGGCTGGCAAACTGCCCACTCCAGCTAGCTAGCATTCCTGAGGGCAGTGACTTTTTCATGGAAACATCTGTGAAGAGCAGTCAGGGATGTCATGGTACTAAGTGACTCTGAAACTTAGTAAGTATAGACTCTGAAAAGGTGGTGGTGCCGGCGCTATATCTACACACACAATCCTGTCATTGTTTTCTACTTCGAGCAGACTTCAGCTCGCTCTGATCAACACTTCCAAGACAAGTTTACTTGTGCTAGAACTATTTCGGCAAATAATAAAGGAAAAAAATTCCAAGAAGCGGCATCTATCAGTCAGAATTAATTCATTTCCACAGGTGACTATTCTGAATAGTCAGCACCTATAGTTTACCTGTGGTTAAAGATTTTGGCTGTCAAACCGGTGGTTTCTGAAATACAAACCACAAAAAGATTTTTCTTTTGACATTTTTGACAAGATCAGAGGGCTGATTATTTAGCCTGATTTCCTAACAGTTCATTGCTCCAGCCTCACTATTGATTTGGATAATTTGGAAAAGCAAGCCTGAGGCCCCTGCTGTGATGGGGCCCTACATGACTATGCTTTTATTGATATGCTTGTTATACTTGTTTGATATTGCGGGGTCGAGACCATGAGAATGGGTTAGGTGGTGATTAGACTCATGCTCCAGAACATGGAAGAACGTTAAAGACCCTTCCCAGCACAAAGGGGAAAACGTGGGCTAAGTTCAGATTTCATTCAGGAAACAACACTCTCCTGCCACTTTCTTTCCCTTTTCTAGTCTCTTCAGTTTCAGGCACAGCAGAAGAGGAAAGAAAGCAGACCCAGAATATACTGATGAGAGGCAAGTTATTTTCCGACTAACATTTCAGGCAGACAGCCAGATCGCCTTTATTAGTGGTGCGGGAGACTCTATCGTATTCCATAGAAATCAGCTGACAAAGGTAAGTCTGAAGTTGAGCTTCAATCAAGCTCATTGTCTCTGAATAAGAATACTTGAAAATAATTGAAAGAGCCTTGATTCAAAGTTACATGCATCCTGGGGCTGGAGTGACAGCACAGCGAATAGGGTGTTTGCCTTGCATGTGGCTGACCTGGGTACGATCCTCGGCATCCCTCAAGCACCGCCAGGTACTCCTGAGTGCAGAGCCAGGAGTAACTCCTGAGCATTGCTGGTGTGACCCAAAAAAAAAAAAAAAGTCACACACATCCTAGTGCTGAACCAGCATCTGATGAGCACCTGGTGTGGTGTGGTTCAGCGTCAGATGAGCAGGATCCAGCGAGAACCTCTCAAGCACTCATATCTCATCTCCCGAAAGTGCTTTGCTTGACTATGGCAGCACAAAATGGTGTAATGTCTCCCTCACTCTGCTAATGCTAATGAGAACAAACAGGAAAAATGACCCTTCTTTTTCTTTTTTAAGCGGATTTTGAAATAGGCGTTAGGATCCTTGTCACGGAAATAAAAAGTAAATACATTGATTTCTCAAAGAACAAGAGAAGAAAAAAGTATTTCTAAAATATATTTTCATACCGAATGTTTGTATTCACAGATAAGACAATTAATTACTCATGTCTCATTTGGAGATTCTCTCAGTTTTATCATAGCTTCAATTCTTAAGAGGACAAAAAATTATAGTATGTCTAAAACAGTTTTTATTAGAAAAATGAATAAGTTAAAGTTTAATTTCCCTCTTCACTTTTTTTTTTGTATCTTACACAAATGAAATATTTTTCAGTTTAATTCAACATGTGTTTATTAGCCTGTTGTTATATCCTTGGAACTGTGTTAGCTGTTAGAGTATAAAGATGAGTGATCAAAGCCACATGTCAGACCTGTTTTCATTAACAAGGTATCACGTGTGTTCATGTGGGGGTGTGCCATGAAAGGGATCAAGACTGGAGAAAACATTTTTAAGAGAGTATTATTAAAGTTTCTTAGATTTAAAAGGTTAAAAAAACTCAAAACCTAAGTGAGCCTGGTGGACTTTTTTCTTGGTGAACTTCCTTAGTGGATTAGTAAGGGCAAGTCACAAAAGACTTCTCAAGCAAATCCTAGTCTCAGTTCTTATACCCCAGCAAGAGGGTCGGTAAGTCTGTGCCTTTCGGTGCTTGTGTGTTTCTCTTATACCATAGGACTCACGCTGGAATTCCACACCCTGGTCAGCTGGGCCACAGTGGTCCCTCAGCCTCAGTAAAGCCGTCCTGAGCATTCTCAAGGAGTTCAGGTTCTCTCTGTCTCTCTCTGTCTTTCTGTCAAGCCCTTTCTTTCTTTCAATCCCCAGGGATTGAAGCCAAAGCCTCAAATACGGGGCATGCGTGTTTTACCTTTGAGCAGCACCCGTGGCCCCGCCCATGCCAATTTCCAAGGGGGAAGAGAATGGAATCTACCAACTTCCAGAAAAAGGAATTAAGAGAAGACAGAAAAAGAAGTAAATCTGACAAATATAGATGAGACTGTAAGGGGATGGGAAAACAGACGATTTCCCCAGGGAGAAGCAACCTTGACTCTGGTTATTTTCTCAGTGTCCAATCAGTGTGGCAGCTTGATATAAAAAGAAAAAATCGGAGTAATCTGGAAGTAAACTGAGTCTAGGAAGACATCCTTTCACTCTGACAGCTACTTTGGATCCATGTCCCGGTCAGCCACCTGGGGGCAGCATGAGAATCTCAATCCTTAGCACTCAACTATCTCCTGGTTTCCTAAAAAGAGAAAAAGTTTAAGAGACCAACTTGTCCTGCCTGGTGTGTGTGTGTGTGTGTGTGTGTGTGTGTGTGTGTGTGTGTGTGTGTGTGTGTGTGTGTGTGTGTGTACGGCGTGCATGCACATGCGTGTGTGTGCATGTGTGTGTGTGCGTGTGTAATAGCTTTCTTTCCCCTCATCTTGACTGAATATAAATCCTCCACAATTTCTCCATTGAGGACCATTTGGGTGTTAATCTCATACACATTGACAATGGTCTTGGTCTCATTACTGGCTGTCATGGACATCATGACATGGTCTCATTTATAACTCTTGGTGGTCAGGTTATGAAATCATAACTCCTCACAGAAAATCCTTGAGGAAGACTACACAGCCTGTTGAGATTTACTAAGAACTGTGAGAAGCGCTGAATTCTGCTCCCAGGGTTTCCAAAGCACCACCCTGTAACTAGAACAAGAGATTTCAGTGTTCCATAATTTGTTGACTTGGAGGCTTAAAACTTCCTATGGGGTGAAACAAAGTGGCTACTCACACATCACCACCCCCACCACCGAAGAGTCCTCAGGGCTCTGATTTATCAGTCCTGCCGGTTCTGATTTATTTAATGTACATAGCTGAATGACCACTGGATGCTGGTCTCTGCCCGGGTTTCAGAGGGTAACAACTGGATGAGAGAGTAAAAATGTGTTTCCTATTCTCGTTTTAGAAGAAACAAATCTTGAAACATTTCATGTCTACAAATGTTCTTAGCACCCAGAGGCATAGCAGCATAGATGATCAATTAATGCTAAGTTGACTGGAATCAACCGCAAGTGTGTGGGAATCAGAGGTTAGGTAAGACAGAGAAGGGGACAGTGTGCTAATAATCGTTGGAAATGATAACACCAACCTAGAACTCGGCATTGAATAGAGGCATAGGGATATACATGATAACCTGTAAATAATGTATGTATTCTAAGCCACAATGTGTAAGAGAAAGAAGAGAGAAAGAGAGAAGATGTAAAAAGCCTGCAATAGAGGCAGGATGGGTGAGGGGGAAGGAATTGGGGACATTGGTGGCAGGAAATGGGCACTGGTGGAGGGATGGATGCTGGAACACTGCATGACTGAAACCCAATCATGAATCTATTTGTAATTGTATATCTCACAGTGGTATAATAAATATTTTTAAAAATTTATGAGTTTAACTGATTATTTTATTTACTAGTTTTTAAATTGTTTTCTGGGGCTATCCCTTCTATGTGTCTTTTGGTTGTTTTTTTTCATTTATAAAATAAAGATAATAGTTTCAAAAATTGATGAAAAAGCTTTTCTTTTTTTTGGAATTTCCATATAAAAAATATGCCTGTCAAAAAGGATCTGAAGTACTTGGAGTGGGGATTGAGGCCCTTCCCTCTTCACCCCCACCTCCAGTGATCCAGTGGGCTTGACTACAAGCCTCATAGATGTCATCTACAAGCAACCAGGTACCAGAACTGATCAGTAACCCGGCAGAACAACCAGCTGCACAGCTGCTATGTCTCCTTCCTGCAGAGAGCTGCCCAGGAAGCAAAGAGAGGGGGAAACGGGTTCCTTCCAGGGCCAATTTCATCATTGCTTCTAGGACCAGCAAACACAGGTTGCTGTGGGCGCCAGCCAGGTTTGGAGCAGGGATTGAGACCCCCACCACTTATTCCCCCTACCTCCAATGACACAGCAAGAGCGACTATGAGCTGTGCTGTTTCCTTTCATAACCGACCATGAACCAGGACTGATCAGTAATTCTGGGAAGAATGACCAGAGGCACAACTACTACAGCTTTTTCCTGTGGCATGCTGCGAAGTGGTCGCATGCTATGTTAACAAAATCACCCAATTTAGGGTCAGATCTTTGCCAGGACCTTCCTCATATATATGTTGCAATGATCAATGTGGTTGCAGCCCGCTGTGGGAGCTGGTGTGGGGAATGGGTGGGGGATGGTAGTCTTTGGTGGCAGTAGGGGCACACTGGTGGTGGGACTGGTGTTGAACAATTAATGCTTGTGACAACTGTACTGCGAAGAAACCTGTAAATCATGGTGTTTTAATAAAAAATGTAATTAACAAAAAATTAATGCTAAGTTGAATGAGTAATGCCGCCATTTTCCACATTCAGACTCCCCACTCGTCAGAGCTCCACCCAGCAGAAGAGCTGATCAACCAGCCTTGAGGTTCATCAATAAATGCTCGAGATTAGAGGTGACTGCAAGAGTATCTCACCCAAATGGCAGAGTCTGGCAAGCTACCCTTGTGGTATTTGATATGCCAAATATCAGTAACGATTATAGACCTTATTCCCATGACCTGATGTAATGGTTTGAGGCTCTTTATGTTCCTGGAGCGAGCAGTTGCCCTTGGGCTACACTAGCATGTGACAGGGCGCAGGGAGATGTTACTGGTGCCCGCTTGAGCAAATCGATGATAAATGGGAAGACAAGTGATACAAGTGAATGAGCAATTTTTAAGTATAAAGCTCTAGGTCTAGCAACTATCTTTAAACATCACTGGTTTTCTCTCCTGTATTTAGGTTTTTAATAAAAATCTTGGAATTCTTAGAATTCTGGAAATTCTGGAAATCCAAAAGATTGCCAGTGTAAGGAGATGCCTTTCTGTAGACAATTTACAAAATAAATAGCTCTGTGCCCAAACCTCAGATAAATTCCTCAGGTGATGGCCTGGAACTCCTATCTAAGGCATTCTAGTGGTTAATGTAGTAATTCCAAAGTAAATCACAGAGCTAGGCATAGTGCTAATACCAAACATAATACTCCTGAGGTCTACTGACCGTAGAGTTTCAAAGAAACTTTTTTTGCTTTAATGGGTACTGAACTGTACAGAAGCAGAGAAGCAAACATTCTCAGTAAAGAACCCAGGTGAGAGAGGAAAGGTCTTAGAATAATCCTTTGAACATCTGGTCTAATCCCAGTCCTGATTCTTAGGTCATTAGGTTCTTTGTTTTGGGGTCTGTGTCCCTTCTGTCCAGAGTTCAGGACTTGGTGGAGCTGTCATATTCATCCATGTGGTTGATTACTGGCCACTATCCTAGATGTTCCATGAATGCAGAAACTGGGTGTTCCTTTAGTAGTCACTGAGTCCTCAGCACTTGGTATATCTTTCAGCACAAGGTGACACTAAGCAAATTAACCACAATGTCTGTAAGTGTAACTTATACTGTACTGAAGAAACATTGTCAGGAAGCATGCTTGCTATTTGCTTTGTCATCTTCAAGTTCTGCTCACTTCCTGGCATTATTTTCTAAACATAAGTTTTTTATGATGCCGGGGATCAAACTTAGCCAGTCTATGTGTCATACACAAATATATATATACCACACACTGTATACATGGGTATTTGTACATGTGCATGCTAATATATGTGTGTGCATGTATCTGAAAACACAAAATAAACAGAAAATTGAGACAAATATGCAATAAGTATAATAATGTGCTGATATTATTAAATTGAAAGAGCAAGAGAGTCTGATGATTTTATTTATGTTTAAATTTTATTTATTTATTTAGGTTTTTAGGGTGTTCAAACCCAATACATCAAGATCCTTCGTGAGCTGTATTACGGATTCACCACCAGGATCTCACCATTCTACAAAGAAGTGATCATTGATGTCAAAGAGGGGTTCGACAGGGTGATACCATCTCACCAAAACTCTTCAGTGCCACCCTCGAGAACATCATGATACAATTAGAATGGGAAGGAATGGGAGTGAAGATAGATGGTCGGCAACTACACCACCTCCGTTTCGCTGATGACATCGTTCTAATAACACCAAACATTAGCCAAGTGGCACAAATGCTGGCTGACTTTGACCAAGAATGTGGAAAGGTAGGTCTACAGCTGAATCTGAAGAAAACTATGTTCATGAAGAATGAACTAGTTCCAGAGGCCCCATTCACTCTCAATGGAACAAACATCTCTGAATGCAGCAGTTATGTGTACCTAGGTCAAGAAGTCAACATGATGAACGACCTAAAACCTGAGCTGCGCAGGAGGAAGAGAGCGGCATGGAATGCCTTCAAAGGCATCGAAGAAATAGCTAAAAGGACAAAGAACCTCTGGCTCCGGGCACATCTCTTCCGACTCCACCGTTCTCCCTGCATTAACATGCCTCAGAGACCTGGGCCCTACGAAAGCAGGATGAGAATGCTATTCGGTCTCCCAGAGAGACATTGAAAGAGCTATGCTTGGAATATCACGCCTCACTCAAGTGAGAGAAGGAATCCGGAGTTCTGACCTCCGTCGCTATTCCAGAATCAGGGACGCTGTCTCGTTTGCCAAGGCATCGAAAATCAGATGGGCTGGACATGTAATGCGATTTGGAGACAACCGCTGGACTAGAGCTGTTACTGACTGGATCCCACGGGATGTCAAAAGATCACGTGGCCGTCCACCTACAAGATGGTCAGACTTCCTTGTTAAGACCCTGAAGGAACGGTTTGAGGCTCTTCATATTCCTGAATCAACCAGATGCCATTGGGCTACATTGGCACGTGATAGGGTCCAATGGAAATGTTACTGGCACCCGCTCGAGCAAATCGATGAATAACGGGATTCAAGTGATCAAGGTTTTTGGGGGACACATGGCAATGCTCAAGGATTACTCCTGGCTTTAACACAGGAATTACCTGGCAATGCTCAAAGGACCATGTGGGATGCTGAGGATCAAACTTGGGTGAGTCTCGTGCAGGACAAATGCTCTACCTGCTGTGCTATGTTTCTGGCCTTATGTCTGGCTATTTTATAGTTTCCAGTAACCTCTTTGTGTCCAGCAGAGTGCATGCTGGAATTCGCTTGGATGCTTTCTCCAACACTGATGCCCGAGTCTCATTCCCGGAGATTCTCATTTAGTTGATGTGGGTGTAACTGTGACGTGAGGCGTTTCCAAGAACAACTCTACTCATCCTAACATGGAGCTATGGCTGCAAAGCACTGGTTGAAGATAAGATAGCTAGTCATTTATGAGCAAGTTTTGTGACTTTTGTGAGCACTTGCTCTAAATCTAAGACAGATTGTCACTCCTTTCTATAGAGGGTCCGAGGAAGAGAACTTATCGCTGATAAAAAGTATAGGTGGAGAGGACTGAGGATCCTTTGAGAAAAGCAATTAACATTTTAACTTTTTTTTTGCTTTTTGGTTCACACCCGGCGATGCTCAGGGGTTATTCCTGGCTCTGCACCCAGGAATTACTCCTGGCGGTGCTCAGGGGACCATATGGGATGCCAGGGATCGAACCTGGGCGGCACAGGCCGACCGCATGCAAGGCAAACGCCCTACTCGCTGGACTAGCGCTCTGGCCCGACATTTTAACTTTACATTAAACATTTTATCTTTTTTAGAGGTGGCGTGTCCTCAGGAGGCTAGGAACTCCTCCCTCCGATTTGTGTCCAGCTGGGCTGGCAGTTCAGTGTGAAGCCCCCAGATGCGGTGCTGTTCAGGCAGGCATTCCCTGGATCACTCAATAGTGCTCTGAAGTCATCAGAGCAAGAATCCAGCTCTGCTCAGGGGACTATGTTGTCCTGGGGACCAAATCATAGGGTCAGCTACATGCAAGGCAGATAATACTTCAACTCGGTATTATCTATCTGGTCTTTGACTCTCCTTTCTTTAAGATTCAAAATTCTAGTAAATCAAAATAGACTCAATGAAGGTTCACCAGCAGGGAAAGATCCCAAAGGAAGAGTCTTCCATGAGAGAAGAGGGAGTATTATGACCTGACGCCTCAGTGGAGTAAGGACATATTTACCATAGGAGTGATAGAACCAGTGACAGTTTACTCTTTTGATCAAAGTGCTTTGTTGGCCTGGCTTAATATGTTTGGACTGGAAGAAGCTGGTATTTGCTGATGAAAAAATCCCATCAGGGTGATTGGGCAGGGGAGGGAGTCAGCTCTCTAATGGAAAGATGGATAGTAAGTTGGCAAAAGTCAGTTGTTGGCTTTTCTTCAAGCTGGTATATAGAAATCCTTGAGGTCAACAACTCTGTTTGACTCCACCACTCTGACCTCTGAAGAGATTATGAGTGTGGTTAATTATCAGCTTGCTCTGTGTTTTTAAGCAGAGACTAGCCTCAGACAATCAGGTTCTTTGCCACTAAGTTATTTTCTTGCACTTGTGGTGACACCTCAATGGAATAAGGAAAGCCTTTCTACCTAAATACCTTCCAGGTATTGCATGAGAAAGGTAAGAGATTATTGGAATCCAGCCTGCAGGGCCCTTTGGGCCATGAGAAGAAGCTGCTGGCTGGCACCACCACTGGAAGACAAAATTGAATCCAAGTCTCAACAATTCTTGAAGTCCTGTGCATGCTCTTAGTGAGTCTGAATGAGCTTCACTTCAGATGTGGTGAGAAGCTGAAATGGAAACTATTACATCAAACCATTTCATTTGGTGGGGGACTGTTCGGAAAAATCCTATTTTTTTAAGGAACAAAGAGAAGTTGATGAAAGGATTGAGGTTATAATGACCAAAGTCTCCACTGCCTCCTTTCCCTTCCCCTTCTACTTCCAAAATGGAGAAATGAAATGAAGCCAGAGAAATGTCTTAAATATTATAAGCCTGGCAGGACAAGCTTTTAGCTAGGATAGCGTGTAGTAGTAATACCTTTTAATTACAGTTGTGTAATTATAAATAGGAAAGAAATTAAAAGATGAAGATGTGGTTTGTAATGAAATTACCATAAATACCATAGCAAGCTTTAAAGTCGTCACGAAGATTCATAATACAAAAACATGAATGTGGAGATTAACTTCTACTAAGACTAGAAATTAAAATTTTGTGGATTTGTGGTCTTCCTTGTTAGCTTGGTATTTCCTCCTCAGTACACATAAGCACCATTAGTCATGCAGACACAAACAAACCTTTAAAGAGTCAGAGTGTTGGCTGGCAATTCTCATGTTCTCCAAGCCACTTGGGCAACCTGACATAGAAGAAACTTGGGTTCCAAAACAAATGAAGGAAACATCAAAAGAAATCTAGTCCAACAGCTTGGACGTTTTTGATTGCTTTTTATGGAAGCAAACATGTATTTTGTTTGTGATACACGTGTTTATCTTCCAGGCTCAAAAAACATTTTATTTCCACTGAACGGACAAATTTTCATGACTGAGTGGAAGGGATGGATTATAATTGCGAACTGCTGCACTGGTTCTGGGGGCCAATAACTTTAGCTCTTTCATGAGAAAATTAGGTTATGTCATCCTTTGGGGGGCGATTGTTTTCTTACAGGTTAGCTCCTGTTTGCTAAAATATTGCTAATGAGATAATAGCATGAGGTCAATTTTCATAAGCCGTTTCATACCTAAGAACTACTAAGACATCTTGGAAACATGAAAGCTTGATCAGAAGAGAGAGCAAATAAATGCATTTACTCATGGGATTGCAAACCTTTCTCCAATATTGTGAAAATGTTTTAACATATGTCCTTGTGAAGGTAGATTATGTCCTTTCTTTGCACATGGCAAGACTTTTTTTCCCCCAAACCTAGAATATTTATTTTGCTATTAAGTTTTGGGTTGGTGCAAGCAATTAAAAGGTATGCTTTTGTGCCTCTGATGCGAATAAAAGTCACAGTGTGATAGATACCTAAGACTAAAGATGGAACAACGAACTAAATCTGAGGATGCCAAATAAAAAGAAAGTACATAGGAAAAGAAGTGCAGATAAGAAAAGCATCTGTCACCGAACTCAATTTTCGTCTAGTGGCTAATGGAGAACCACTGAAAGTGTTTGAACATGGACAAGACACATGAAAATGCCATCCAGTAGGACCGAGTGATAGTACAGTGAATCGGGCACCTGTCTTGCTTGCAACTGACCCAGGTTCAATCCTTGGCAGCTCATCACTTGATCACTTGACATTACCGTTATTCGTCGATTTGCTTGAGCGGTGCTCGAGCAGGCACCAGTAATATTTCCATTTGAGTCTATCACATGCCAGTGTGACCCAATGGCATCTGGTTGCTTTAGGAATACAAAGAGCCTTAAACCGTTCCTTCAGGGTCTTGACAAGGAAGTCTGACCATGTTGTAGGTGGGCGGCCACATGATCTTTTGACATCCTGTGGGATCCAGTTGGTAATGGCTCTAGTCCAGCGGTCGTCTCCAAATCGCATTACATGTCCAGTCCATCTGATTTTCGATGCCTTGGCAAACGAGACAGTGTCCCTGACTCTGGAACAGCGATGGAGGTTGGAGCTCCAGATTCCTTCTTTCACTTGAGTGAGGCGTGATAATCCAAGCATAGCTCTTTCAATTCCTCTTTGGGAGACCCAAAAAGCATTCTCATCCTGCTTTTGTAGGGCCCCGGTCTCTGAGGCATATGTTAATGCAGGGAGAAAGGTGGAATTGAAGTGATGTTCCTGGAGCCGGAGGTTCTTTGTCTTTTTGCTATTTCTTCAATGCTTTTGAAGGCATTCCATGCCGCTCTCTTCCTCCTGCGTAGCTCAGGTTTTAGGTCGTTCATCATGTTGACTTCTCGACCTAGGTACACATAACTGCTGCATTCAGAGATGTTTGTTCCATTGAGAGTGAATTGGGCCTCTGGAACTAGTTCATTTTTCATGAACATAGTTTTGCTGAGATTCAGCTGTAGACCTATCCTTCCACATTCTCGGTCAAAGTCTGCCAGCATTTGTGCCGCTTGGCTGATGTTTGGTGTTATTAGAACGATGTCATCAGCGAAGCGTAGGTGGTGTAGTTGCCAGCAGTCTATCTTCACTCCCATGTTTTCCCATTCTAATTGTCACATGATGATTTCGAGGGTGGCACTGAAGAGTTTTGGTGAAATGGTATCACCCTGCAAAACCCCTCTTTTGACATTGATGATCACTTCTTTGTAGAATGGTGAGATCCTGGTGGTGAACCCGTAATACAACTCATGAAGGATCTTGATGTATTGGATTTGAACACCCTGTTTGGCTAGGGCTTCAATGACTGCATCAGTCTCCACAGAATCAAAGGCTTTTTTTAAATCAATGAACGTGAGACAGAGTGCCATCCTGAACTCCCTACAAACCTCAATGAGCTTGGTTACTATGTGGATATGGTCGATTGTGCTGAATCCTTTTCGGAAGCCAGCTTGCTCACATGGTTGTCTTTCATCTAATGTTCTGCCACTCCTGTTCAGGATGACTCGAGTGAACAACTTGTAGATGACAGACAATAGGTAGATGGGGCGATAGTTGGCAATGTCATGGATGTCTCTCTTCTTGAACAGTAGAACTGTCTTGCTGGTTTTCCAATGGGAGGGCACACTGCATTCAGACAGGTAGCATGTGGCTCATATGGTTCTGTAAATTCTCCAAGAATGATCCATGAGAATAGAGCCACGAGTAAGCCCCGAGCATGCCAGGTGTAGTCCTAAAACAAAGCATGAACAAAAAGGGAAAAAGAAAATGTTATCTTACAATAAATTAAAAGGGGGGCTTACTTGCACATTGGGAACAAGCAGCATATTGTTTTGCTTGCTCTAAAGACACTATGGGGCAGGAATGCAGTCCAATCTCCCTTTCTTTTTTTTTTTTTTTTTTTTTAAATATTTTATTACACCGCCATGTGATATACAATTACAAAGATGTTCATGTTTGGGTTTCCGTCATACAGTGTTCCAGCACCCATCCCTCCACCAGTGCCCATTTCCCAACACCAATGTCCCCACTTCCCTCCCCCCTCCCCAGCCCGCCTCTATGGCAAATTCTTTATCTCTTCTCTTACACATTGTGGATTGCAATACATACATTCAGAGATCATCATGTATATCTTTTTTCCTATATTCAATGCTCAGTTCTAGACTGGTATTATCATTTTTGACAAATATTAGCACACTGTTCTCTTCTCTGTCCTACCCAACCACTGATTCCCACATGTTTGTGGAAGATTCCACCTTTTTTTTTTATTGAAAGATGCTAGGTAGAGCTTTGGTTCTACAGTGTTCCAACACGCACCCTCCGCCCAAACCCATCTCCCATCACCAATGACCCCACCTCCCTCCCGCTCCCGCACCTCAACCACTTGGAGAGTTCTGTATGTCATTTCTTTCCTCTTTATATCTCCTTCCCAACAAACTTTCCTGCTCTTGGTTGACTGCAATGCATTAAAAGACATTACTGTTTCACTATTTTAATGGACCGCGCGCCCATAGCGGCCACGCGACCTGGGCTCGAACTGGCTTTTGCTCCTTTGATCTGGTCTGAGGCCGTTTCGCAGCGTCCGGACAGCAAACATGGTGGCTAGTGTGGTGGGCGAGTCACATCTGGCTGCTTCCGGGACCCCTCAGAGGCGACGGGCCCACTCCCAAAACCCATCTGCCCTCCTCGGGGTTCCATGGTCAGCTAGGCCCGGCGCAGGCCGAGCGCCAGCCTCCCCCAGCCTTCCGTGAGGCCCTGTGCTGGCCCGTGGGCAGCTCGCCGGCAGGGCCACCAGGTCCGACAAGATGGAGGGGGAAGGGACGACCACGCCTCCACTGACGACTTCCCGGTGATTCCCGCCTCTTGGAGCCGCCTACCTGGGCTCGAACTGGCTTTGCTCTGTTGATCTGGTCTGAGGCCGTTTCGCAGCGTCCGGACAGCAAACATGGTGGCTAGTGTGGTGGGCGAGTCACATCTGGCTGCTTCCGGGACCCCTCAGAGGCGACGGGCCCACTCCCAAAACCCATCTGCCCTCCTCGGGGTTCCATGGTCAGCTAGGCCCGGCGCAGGCCGGGCGCCAGCCTCCCCAGCCTTCCGTGAGGCCCTGTGCTGGCCCGTGGGCAGCTCGCCCGGCAGGGCCACCAGGTCCGACAAGATGGAGGGGGAAGGGACGACCACGCCTCCACTGACGACTTCCCGGTGATTCCCGCCTCTTGGAGCCGCCTACCTGGGCTCGAACTGGCTTTGCTCTGTTGATCTGGTCTGAGGCCGTTTCGCAGCGTCCGGACAGCAAACATGGTGGCTAGTGTGGTGGGCGAGTCACATCTGGCTGCTTCCGGGACCCCTCAGAGGCGACGGGCCCACTCCCAAAACCCATCTGCCCTCCTCGGGGTTCCATGGTCAGCTAGGCCCGGCGCAGGCCGAGCGCCAGCCTCCCCAGCCTTCCGTGAGGCCCTGTGCTGGCCCGTGGGCAGCTCGCCCGGCAGGGCCACCAGGTCCGACAAGATGGAGGGGGAAGGGCGACCACGCCTCCACTGGCGACTTCCCGGTGATTCCCGCCTCTTGGAGCCGCCTACCTGGGCTCGAACTGGCTTTGCTCTGTTGATCTGGTCTGAGGCCGTTTCGCAGCGTCCGGACAGCAAACATGGTGGCTAGTGTGGTGGGCGAGTCACATCTGGCTGCTTCCGGGACCCCTCAGAGGCGACGGGCCCCTCCCCAAAACCCATCTGCCCTCCTCGGGGTTCCATGGTCAGCTAGGCCCGGCGCAGGCCGAGCGCCAGCCTCCCCAGCCTTCCGTGAGGCCCTGTGCTGGCCCGTGGGCAGCTCGCCGGCAGGGCCACCAGGTCCGACAAGATGGAGGGGGACCAATCTCCCTTTCTTAATTTGAAGCAGTGAAAAAGCTAGAACCCACTTGTTCATCATCAAGAGTAGACAGTAGATTTTGCTCCTAAGAAATTTCTTCTCCTTTTCTCCTTTTCTACTTCTTAGTGGGGTGTGTGATTTCAAGTAAGGCAATGAGCTCTTCCAGGATCATCAAAACCCTAGGTGGAAGAAAAGGGTGGTTCCTGGGTGGCAGCACCTGTGGGGAAGATATGCATTGTTGTGGTAGTTTCAAATGGCCAAGAAGTGGTCTCATTCTTCCGTTAAGTGCAGCCCATGGAAGGCACCTGAACCTACTTAGAGGGTGGGAAGAAGGTGGGTACACCTGTCTCTGACACCACCTTCCCTTCAGTGGTGGCCCTGGTTTAGCTGTTAGTCCTGTGGCTCTGTGGATCCTTAGCTTTCACCATGATGTGCCAATAGCCACAGCAGGTGTGGATTACAGGCTCCAGCTCAGGTGAAAATCAAGGTCATGTAGCTCTAACTAAAACAATTCTAATTTTTGTTTCTTAAAGTTGGTGACTAGAGAGATAGTACAGTGGTAATAAGGTATTTGCCTTGCATTTGGCCAACCCAGGTTTGATTCCTGAGTACAGCCAGCAGTAATCTCTGAACATAGAGCCAAGGAGTAAGTCCTAAGCACCACTGGATATGGCCCAACCCCTCCACTCTGTCTACCCCCTGAAAATAAATCCCCTGTGCACACTAGAGTTACCTATACAGTCACATTCTCACAGGTGTCAGGAAAATTGTGTATAGTCCTCTACTCCTGGGACTATATACCAGAGAAACACTTCTTAAGGGAACCTGAATCATGATACTCATGTTGTGTCTGTGTGGGAGCTGACAGGTGGGGCTAAAATTTTGGATAACATCACTAGGAGTTTGAATAAGTAAAACATGAGACAGGGCTGGAGTATGAGACAGTTCAATGGGTATGGCACTGGCCTTGCATGTAGTTGACCCAGGTTCTATTCTGGCATTATATCAGGTCCCCTGAGCATCTCCAGGAGTAATTCCTGAGAGACGAGCCAGGTGTAAGCCCTAGCATAGTACTCCCTCCCCCAAACCCCCTCAAAAAAGCCATAAAATTTGGATAAACTTTTCTTACTATTTTTAACTAAATACCAGCAAATATGTTAGAGGCAAATATGTTATATAAGATATATTAGCTCAACTCTATATCATAACTCTTGCATTTGGGGGTATTTTTGGATTTGCAGAAGTCTGAATTATTTGTGAAAACAGTAATGGAGTACTCTGTAAGTGAATCTTAGGAAAGTATACTTTCTGTATATATTTATAGTCTTGTCAATGTATATTTGATCTATCAAAGATAGGCACTTTAACAGAGGAGAAACTCTGATTTGAAATCTTCTTTAGTAAAAATTCTGCAACAAATTTTTACCCCAAGGAGCAATTTTACCCTAAGGAGCATCTGTGGAGCAATTTCCACTTGGTCTATTTTATTTTTTCTCTTTGTTCATTCAAACCCTTTAATAGAAGGTGAATTTGAGAACTTATCTGGGAAATGTTCTTGAGCTTGACAAGATAATGAAACAGGAAAACAGGCAATGATAGTTTATGGTCTTCAACTTTAACAACAGTTAACTCAAATGTGGGTTCCCAAGAAAATGAATTTTCTTTGGTTTGCAAATGTTGTTTCCTGTAATCTTTCCTGGCTCCAGGATTTGACTCTCTTCACCTCCACTCTGACGAGTTTCTGATGGTCTCTGCATTTATTAGTTTTCTGTGTCTTCTGTAAAAAAATATCACCTAGTGAGTGGTTTAAAGAACACTATTTTATTCTCCTAATAGTAATGAACTATGAGAGAGAGAAAGAGTGAGAGAGCTAGAGAATGAGAGCTGAGAGAGAGAAGGAGAGAGAGACAGACAAGTTATGTCACTTGTATCACTTGTATCACTTATGTTCCCGTTGTTCATTGATTTGCTCTAGCAGGTACCAGTAACATCTCCATATATTCTGTCACATGCTAGTGTAGTCCAAGGGCAACTGCTCACTCCAGGAACATGAAGAGCCTCAAAACCATACATCAGGTCATGGGAATGAGGTCTATAATTGTTACTAGTTTTTGGCATATCAAATACAACACGGGTAGCTTGCCAGCCTCTGCCATGTGGGTGGGATACTCTTGTAGTAGCCTCTCATCTTGTGCATGTATTGATGAACTGCATGGCCGACGGGAAAGATCAGCTTTTCTGCTGGGTGGAGTTCTGACGAGCTGTGGAGTCCGGATGTTAAAAATGGCAGCCCTCATGGTCTGGGGGGTTCCTCTGGCTTCTTGCGAGGCTCTTCTGGGATGGTGGGCCAGGCCTAGGACCCGCCTTCCCTCCTGGGTGTCTCATGATCAGCTGGGCACAGGGAGAGTTGGTAGCAGCTCTAGACAAGTTATGATCTTTTATAAGCTCACCTTGGAAGGGATGTTCCATCATTTATCTATACTGTTGCCTGTGAGCTACTAAATCCAATCTACACTACCCAAAGGGGAGAGTATTACACAAGGAGGAGGTAGGAATTACTGGAGCCTGTTAGAAGTTGCTTCTCACAGTCCATAAGGAAATCAGAAAAAATATGCTATGTCTAGTAGGGAACACAGAAATCCAGGTCCTCTGAATAAATACATATGTTGTAAGGAGGGTTGCACTCACCTCAACTCAAATGACTCCTTTCCCCCAGTTTCCAATCTGGGTTGCATTATATTAATTCAACAAATCCAACCAAACACCAACAAGTGCTTTCCCATTGTGATCTTTCAAATTACATCTCCTTCCAAAATTTGACTGATGTTATCTACTTTTTGAAAACCTCAGTAGTTTGTATATATAATTTATCTGGGTTTATGGAAGTACTTTGTAGGGAGGCTTCTCAGTAAATATCTTACTGTATCACACACTGAGAAATATTAAAATTTTTATGCCACCATGAGATACACAATTACAAAGATGTTCATGTTTGGGTTTCAGTCATACAGTGTTCTAGCACCCATCCCTCCACCAGTGCCCATTTCCCACCACCAACGTGTGCTGATTACCTCCTCCCTCCGCCAGCCTTCCTAACCTCTGACTTCCACACACTTGAGGTGGATTCCACCAACTGAGAAGACCCCTAATCCATGTTTTGCCTGACCTTGGATATTGGTATCATACTATTTTTTTATATCCCGAAAATAAATGCCGTCATTCTATATCTGTTTTTTTTCTTTCTGGCTAATTTCACTCAGCATGATCCTCTCCATGTCCATCCATTTGTAAACAAATTTCATAACTTTGTTTTCCTAATAGCTGCATAGTATTCCTTTGTGTAGATGTACCAAAGTTTCTTTATCCAGTCATCTGTTCTCAGGCACTCTGGTTGTTTCCAGATTCTGGCTATTGTGAATAGTGCTGCTATGAATATAGAAGTGTAGGCGGTGTTTCTGTTGTGTGTTTTTGGGTTTCCAGGGTATATTCCCAGGAGTCATATTCTGGGTCAATTGGGAGTTCAATATCTAGTTTTTGGAGGAATGTCCATATTGTTTTCCAAAAAGTCTGGACCAGTTAGCATTCCCACCAACAATAGATGAGAGTCCCTTTCTCCCCCCATCCATGCCAGCACGGTTGTTCTTGCTCTTTTGGATATGTGCCAGTCTCTGCGGTGTGAGATCTAATATTAAAAACATATAAAATACTCAAAGAGTACCACAATAACAACAGCAGCAGCAAAATAGCAAAAATAAAACAATCACATCAGAAAAGCGAGAGGAGATGTGTAGGTGCTTCTCTGAGGAAGGCATAAAGACTGCCAGTAAGTATATGGAAAAAGGTTTATTGTCATTTTATTTGCATTATAGGAAAATGCAAATAAAAAATCAGATATCGTCTCACAAAAGTGATAGTGACACTATCAAAAGACTAGAAACAATCACCATTGTTCAGATGCAGTGAAAAAGAGATTGTGCTCACGGAATGTCATCTGGTTCAGTTTCTGTGGAAAAGAGCATAGGGTCTCCTCAGAAAGAGGAAGCATAGAACTCCAATCAGACCAAGCAATTCCACTTTCTGGCATCCCCTAAGTAAAGGATCATTAATTTGAAAAGTAATATGCACACTTATATTTGTTGCAGCACTTCATACAGTAGTCATGACAGGGAAATAACCCAAATGTCCAATGACAGATGAATGGGTAAAGAACTTGTTTTTATGTTATGTACACAGTATAATGTTATGCAGCTGAAGAAAAGATGAAATCGTGCAGTTTGTTGCAAAGTCGATGGAACCAGAGGGCATGATGTTAAGTGAAGAAAGTCAGAAAAGAACAAATACCAGATGATTTCACTTATCTGTGGAATAGAGACAAAACAAGAGAATACAATGTTGAACAATGACAAACCCTTGGGCTTGATTCACATAACTTAGAAAAATAATTGGGGGACAGATGCGGGAAGGATGGTCAGAACAGAGGTGAGAGGAATGGGGTGGAGGGTGGTGGGCACTTGGCTGGTGGTGGGTGCAGTAGCTTTGCATCAGTGCTAGAAACTTCAACACTCTTGTAACAATATTACCGCAACTATAGCAAAGGAATCTAATAATAAAATAAAATTCACTGGACTATTGTCTGAAAATGTTATCCTATTTATAGTGGGAGAAGAGAAGCGCACATACCCTAGAAACTGCGGCATCAGAACAATTTATTTGGGTGCCCATAAGCTATTACAAGAACTCTGAAATTCATAATTATTTTTTCTTGAAGTAAAAAGAACTGAGACTCATGGACTATAAAGCTCCGTGGCTTTGGTTTAAATTAGTTTTACCACTTACTGAGAGTCACTTTATGCCAATAAATAAATCTGTGCCTTAGTTTCTCAGTCCACAAATGTCAGCCAATGACACTTAGCTTTCTGTCTTATACAGTGTTAAGAGAAATGATACATGTGAAACACACACATAGTCCACACATGGTACCCAGGCTTCCTCCACAGAGCCCTGCACCCTTCTTCCCTTCTCTTCATTATTCAGTTATTTGCAAAGTGCAAAGCTCTGACATATTTTGGCATTCGCTGGACCATTATTCAGTGCATTGCTGTGTTCATGGAAAGCAAGCAGCTCATCAAGAATGGCCGTCTTTGTGGGGAGAGTGTCAGTGAGTGTGTAGGGCTGGCTGGCTGCCTGGGATGCAGGGGGTCAGCGAAGCTGCCGCCAGCTGTCTGCAGCGTTAGCCAGGGAAATCAACTCACAGTCCTCCTGGCACCTACACCGGACTTGGGTAAACAAATTACAGCCTTTAAAAGAGAAGAGGGAAAGCAACTAAGGTCCCCACTCACCATGTAAACAGGGATGTCCATTGAATGGCAGCCATGGAGATGTTTATGTTCTGTTCAGGGGACAATTGACAAAAGGTCTCTGGGAGCCTTTATTGCTGCCTGGGGCAGTAGTCTCCAGCAGGGGCTAGTTCTTCCTGGTGTGAATGCTGTGTTTGCGATGGCTTTGGGAGAGCTGTACTGCATGCAGCCAGGGTTCAGTCCTCTAGGATGCTTACTCACTAAAGTCGTTTCACAGAGAGAGACGCAGCATATTGTGTTGTCCACTGCTCTGCTTGCAGAAGGCTTCCCTGTGATCTGGAGGTTGGCTGGCCAAGGCCTCCATGAAATAATGATCTTAGCAGCTGCCATTTACTTAGAGTAAGGCAGAGAGTTAAATACTTCACCTGGATGACCCTGTTTCATTCTCCAGGTAGCCCTGGGTGGTTTCATCCTCACTTCACACTTGAGTAGACTCTGAAAAAAAAAAGACTCATGGATTAGATATCAGACCTGAGTTTAAAGAGTAAGGCTGGTGAGGGGTTAGAAAATGGCTCAGTGGCTGAAAGCACTTGCCCAGTTCAAATCTTGGTGTCTGCCACGAGGCTGAGGCAATGCTGATAGCATGGCGTGAGGGATCCCCAATGAAAGGGGTTTGAAAGGTGATCCAGTGGCAGAAGATGGAGGAAGTTGTGAGACGCCCCGACCGGCCACGGTGAAGAGCGACCACAACAGGATTCTTCTCAGAACACGCTTTACTGGAGCTCTTTTAGTTTCAACTTTGTGATGGCGAAAGGACCCAGACCCGTTGTGCAAGCTGCTTTTATACAGTGCTGTTTGGCATGTCCGTTTCCCATTGGCTGGCGCGAATGGTGTGATTCGACGTGTCCACTTCCCATTGGCTGGCGCAAATGGTGTGATTCGATGTGTCCAATTCCCATTGGCTGGCACAGGTTGTACGAGCTCGTATGAGCTGACGAAACATGCCGTGATTGGACAAAAGCCCAATCACATCACGCCAGGGACTCTGCGCATGCGCTGGGACACAGGACCCTGCGCATGAGTGGAAAGGCAACGTGGCAGTGGGCGGAGTAATGGCGCCCAACAGGAAGTGCTCATGGAAAGCCCAAGCTCTTGACTTTAACTGCCTGTGTTGCACATGCCCAGCAGTCTGAGGTTTCTGTTTGGGGTCTGCCTGCAGTGAGTGGGCTGAGGGAAAGACTAAGCAAGGGGAAAAATGAGAACCGTCTTTAAATTCAGTAGTTTGTCATTATGGGCCAATATAGAGAAAACATTCATTGAATACATGATTTTCTTTTTAAAAATTTATTTGTTTATGATTATGACTATTTGCTTTTGGGTCACACTGGAGATGCTCAGCGGTTACTCCTGGCTCTGCACTCAGAAATTACTCATGGCAGTGCTGGGGGACCATATGGGATGCCCGGCAGTGAACCTCGGTTGGCTGCATGCAAGACAAACACTCTACTCGCTGTACTATTGTTCTGTCCTCAAATAAATGATTTTCTTAAGCCAAACGCAGCTCTTCACTTACTGTTTCTTCTGAGGAACACGTGTCCCTCAGCCCCCACTCCCGCAGCCCACAGTGAGATTGTGGTGCTCATGTGTTCCACACAGCCCTGCCTCCCGCCTAATCAATTAGGCTACTCGGAGATTTGTGCTGGCGGCAGCTGGGTATTGAGCACTACTGAGGCACCAAGTCAATGACTCATTGACCAAGTGTCCGGTGTTGGAGGACAGATTTAGCTATTCTGGGAGTTTTGTTGTTTTGCCCACTCCCAGCTTAATCTACTTAAGTCAAGGTTCATTCTAATGAGACTTCTCTTCTATGTAAACACTGCTAGAGGGTGTGGCAGTTACAGAAGTCACCTTCATTGAATAACTTCTGACTTATACATCTAATAAGACTTCTATGTTTTCTAGATTGGGCACAGCTCCTCTTTATACCCACTGCACCCAACGTGGGACAGCTAGAACTTACCAGGAAACTACCACCCTGGCTACGCTGAGGCTATAGGAAGACTATAGGAAGGATCAACTAGTTTGCTCTAAGCAGGCGAGTGTGACCCTTTCAGTACATGAGAACAAGATACTCAGAATCACCCTGGTGCAGATAATAATAAGAAGGACCTTGTGGGTACCATCTAGATTACATGAAGCTCAGTGAAGTTACGATGTATTACTTTATATCAGCCCTCTCTCTCTCTCTCCAGTGTTTTACATAAGAGATAATCTCCTTAGTCCTTGGCATAACCTTTGTTTATACCTGCAATAAGGTGTGGCACTACACTCTGTTTAGAGTTCTTTGTTGACATGCCCCTCCCGGTTGGATTACTTTGGTGTATATTTGGGGCTGACTTGAGGCCCCTTCACCTTTTGCCTTTTGGTTCCTCAGCCTTCAGCTTTTGGCTCCTGCGGCTTTTGGCTTTTGGCTTTTTGCTCTTTGGCCTTTTGCTCCTTCTGGGTAGGACTCAGCTCGGGTGGGAGACTTAGGCTCTTTTGTATGGTCTAAGTTCGGACCAGAGCTAAAGTTTGTTCATTATATTGGAGTGCTGTGGAAGAGCTTTTGTACTATTAAAAGCCATTTTTGGAACTGCACTGGACTTGTGAGTTTTCATCTGTTCTCCCGGTGTCCTCGGAGGTAGAAGACAACCTCTGTCCTGACACTGTCGGGGACTCTAGCGGCTTTCCCGACAGTCCAGCTTCCAAAGTCCTGTGTTATTCCAGTCTTCTCTGGAATTCAAGGCTAGGAAAGCCTCTCTTGAAGTCTCTCTAAGCACTCTGTCTCTGAAGGAGCAAACATTGTGAAAGCAGATGCTGTCTCAGCTGACCTTCATCTCTGGCTGTGGTGTGTGCTGAGGGTGGCTTTGCTCGGTCCACTTCCAGGAGGCAGGTGGTTTGAATGTAGCTTGGAAGTCCAGGATATGGCCCTTCTACATTTATCTTTCCCAATGGAATTGAAAAACCCAGAGCCCTTGATCTTTCTAATTATTTTTGTGGACAATGACTGGAGGTAGTGGGGGTGGGTGGAAGGCCATGCCTAGCAGTGTTCAGGGCTGACTCCTGACTGCATTCAGGGATCCCACCTGAAAGACTTGGAGGCATTATTCGGTGCCAGGAATCAAACCCAGGTCAGCCAAGCACAAGGTCTTACGTACTGTACTCTCTGGTCCTCAAGTTTTCTAATTCTTGATAGAAGGGAAAGACCTTCTTGGTCTGCAGGTCAGAGTGGGACACTGACATGTCTAGGTCTGTAATAAAGCATGGCTTTAAGGATAAATAAGAACCATTGCATTTGGAGGGGGGATAGACTTCTTCTTTCTATTTGTGTCTTCTTCTGGGAGAAATGATGTCTTAGTGATAGGGATTCTCCTTGAAATGAATCCTTGCCTGAAGCTGAGGCTGTAATTACCTTCATTTTGTTAAAAATCCCAGTCAACAGCAGAGTTGTCTTAATATGGCCTGTTGGGATATTTCTGGGAAATATCCCATTGGGATATTTCCCAAAATTTACCATAATCACACAGAACATAACACAATAGGAGATCTCCATTTTCACTTCGTTCTTTTGTTTTATCATCACCCAAATGCTATCATTTGGGCAATATTTGCACCCATTGGGATATTATATATATTACATATCATACATCATACATCATATATCATATATCATACATCATACATCATACATCATATATCATACATCATACATCATATATCATATCATATATCATCATATATCATATATCACATATCATATATTTATTATATCCCAATGGGTGAAAATATTGCCCAAATGATGGCATTTGGGTGATGATAAAACCCAAACAAAATGAAGTGAAAATGGAGATCTCATATTGTGTGTATGTTCTTGTGTGTGATCGGTGGTAGATTTTTTGGGAGGGGGTGATTTAAGTCATTCCTTGCAGCTATGGAAGCCTCTGTCTCAAATACTAAGGTCTCTATGCTACTATGGTCGCTGCTGTAGCCTGTTGGAATACACCAAACCTGCAGAAAGGCTGGGATTTCTGGGAGCAGTCTGGGACCAATGTAATCATTCAATGCCCTCTCAGTGATCCCTCCCATGTTCCTTCCTTCCTGCATGCAGCCCTACACTTCTTCATCTTCCTACACCCCACCCACACCCCGCACATCATGTAACCTACGTAGTCCTCCCCTATTGCAGTTGCTTCTCACACAGGACACTGACCCATCCTGGCTAGCTTCTCTGGCATGGGTCTTTCTTTGGTGTTCTTCCCTGGCCCTCCAGTCAGCAGTATTTTCATTCACACAGAGGCCTGTTTGGGCTAGACTAGATTCATAAACATTGCATAATTGATAACTTGATCACTTGACATCCCGTTATTAGTTGATTTGCTTGCGTGGGTGCCAGTAATATTTCCATTTAACCCTATCATGTGTCAGTGTAGCCCAATGGCATCTGGTTGCTTCAGGAATACAAAGAACCTCAAACCGTTTGTTCAGGGACTTGACAAAGAAGTCTGGCCATCTTGTAGGTGGGCAGCCATGTGATCTTTTGACATCCTGTGGGATCCAGTCGGTAACGGCTCTAGTCCAGCGGTTGTCTCCAAATCGCATTACATGTCCAGCACATCTGATTTTCGATGCCTTGGCAAGCGAGACAGCGTCCCTGATTCTGGAACAGCGACGGAGGTTGGAGCACCGGATTCCTTCTTTCACTTGAGTGAGGCATGACATTTCAAGCGTAGCTCCTTTGATTCCTCTTTGGGAAACCCGAATAGCATTCTCATCCTTCTTTCGTAGGGCCCTGGTCTATTAGGCGTATGTTAATGCAGGGAGAACGGTGGAATTGACGTGATGTGCCTGGAGCCGGAGGTTCTTTGTCATTTTTGCTATTTCTTCAATGCTTTTGAAGGCATTCCATGCCGCTCTCTTCCTACTGCATAGCTCAGGTTTTAGGTCGTTCATCATGTTGACTTCTCAACCATGCAACATGACTGCTGCATTCAGAGATGTTTGTTCCTTGAGAGTGAATGGGGCCTCTGGAACTAGTTCATTTTTCATGAACATAGTTTTGCTGAGATTTAGCTGTAGACCTATCTTTCCACATTCTTGGTTGAAGTCAGCTAGCATTTGTGCCACTTGGCTAATGTTTGGTGTTATTAGAACGATGTCATCAGCAAAGCGGAGGTGGTTTAGTTGCCTACCATCTATCTTCACTCCCATGTTTTCCCATTCTAATTGTCACATGATGATTTCGAGGGTGGCACTGAAGAGTTTTGGTGAAATGGTATCACCCTGCCAACCCCTCTTTTGACTTTGATGATCACTTCTTTGTAGAATGGTGAGATCCTGGTGGTGAATCCGTAATGCAGCTCATGAAGGATCTTGATGTATTGGGTTTGAATGCCCTGTTTGGCTAGGGCTTCAATGACCGCATCAGTCTCCACAGAATCAAAGGCTTTCTTTAAATCAATGAATGTGAGAGAGTGGCATCCTGAACTCCCTGCACACTTCAATGAGCTTGGTTACTGTGTGGATATGGTCGATTGTGCTGAATCTTTTCGGAAGCCAGCTTGCTCTCATGGTTGCCATTCATCTAATGTTCTGCCAATCCTGTTCAGGATGACTCGAGCTTGTAGATGACAGACAACAGGCAGATGGGGCGATAGTTGCCAATGTCGTGGATGTCTCCCTTCTTGGACAGTAGAACTGTCTTGCTGGTTTTCCAATGGGATGGCACGCTTGCATTCGGACAGGTAGCGTGTGAAGAGCCGAGCCAATGTATTGATGAGTACTGAAGGCAGATTTTTCAGGTGTTCAGGTCTGACTTTGTCTGGGCCTGGTGCTGTTCCCTTCTTTACCGACAAAATGTCATGTCGGATTTCAGAAGGAGAATGTTGGGAACGGCATATCCATCCTGCGGAATTTGGTATGTGGGCAAGTGAACGTGGCTATCAAAGAGATCTGAGTAGAATTCATGGATAATCTTCTTTATTGCCTTTCTGGAAGATGTGATAGATTCATCAGGACGTTGGAGGGCAGTCATCTTGGTCTTATAGTTGGCGAAGGACAGGCAGGCGTTGTGAATGCTTTTCCCGGTGAATGCTTTTCCAATTACATAATTGGAAAAAATATATCAATTGTAACATTTGGGAGGCAGAAATTGTTGATTTTCAAAAGTATTTTGTATAGTTTAATTAAAACTAAGATTCAAAGAGCTGAGCAGATGTTCACTGTGAAGCAAGAAAACCTTTCTGAGGCCTATCTACTGTCACTCCTTGCTTTTAAGAATATTTTTAGCAAGAATCAATCATTTTCAAGATCCTTAAATAGCTATATTTCTTTAGCTATTTAAGTAAATATCCAGACATGCTATTTTTGCAGTTCATATGACATATCAGATGTGCTCCTTTTGATCTTACTGTTCCATGTGGCTCTTTGGCTGCTAACCTTCAGTGTTGAACTCAAGTTCTTTATCATCTCAGCAGTGAAAGGTAGCTCCTCTTGGCTCTAAGGAGTAAATGGCAGTTAGAATCACCTTATCCCAGCTGTAGAACTGGACTCTGGGTCTTCTAAGGAATGGGGTAAGTAGGGGCATAGCTGTAGTCCTCACAGCTGCTAAATGAGTCCTGCTGATTCTCACTTGGCTTAGTCAATGGAAGAACCAGCACGATAATTGAATGGATGTTATCCATTACTGTGTAATGGCGGGAGTCTTGGCTAAGATGATGGGTGCAAGAGAAGGAGAGAAGAGACTACCTGAGTATTTGAAAACATGTTCAAGTTTATTTGGTTTTTATGGAAGAGACTGAATGATTAAAAGTATGTTTCTTGAAATCATAGAATCATGGGCTTTTTAAAATTAAATTTTGCTTTTTTAATGGATGCTAGCAAATTTTCTCCTAATATAAAGGGCTTTTGGTAAGAAACTTGCTTCTTCTTGCCATCAGAGAGTCGTGCAAGACTTATGAATGGTAACCATCTGTTCGAAGGGCATCCTGACCTGATAGAATGCAGAAGAAACATCATCAGGTCTCACCGAGCAGTTTTCATTCAGGACAGAAAGTATGACAGGTAGCAATGTGGCCTAGTATTAAGAAGAGGAGAACTGTTCATATAACACGCTTTATGTCCACTAGTAATAGTTACTATGTTGTCTGCTGGGGAGACAACATTCATGAGGACACGTCTAGGTCCCAGCTAGTTTATTGTTTCACGCAGACCCTGGGATGCGAGTTCACAGAGTGGGGATTGGAGAGATAGTACAGCAGGTAAGGAGCATTCCTTAGATGCCGCTCGTCTGGATTCAATCCCTGGCACCAAACTTGGTCTCCTGAGCACTACCATGAGTACTCCCTGAGAACAAAGTCAGGGTAAATCCTCTGCAAAGTTTGGTGTGGCCCACACCCAGAAAAGTTCAGTGTGTTGAGTACTTTTAGTGTGGATGGTTTCTTGTGTAGCTTAGAAATTGATGATAAATTGTAATATGTAACCTAGCAAAAGAGACAAATCCTAGCCCACTATTCTGCATGTCATGAAAATACTGTCAGTTTATTAAGATTAGAAATGTGAAAATACTCTGAAATTCATGAGTGTAAGTCCAAAAATTTTCTGTCAGATATTTTTCAAAACTCATAATTTGTCTAACATTATATAAGTAAAATGATAGCTATATAATGGAATATACTCAGTGAGCACTAAGGCAATATCTTTTTTAAAAAATATTTTATTATACCACCATGAGATATGCAATTACAAAGATGTTCATAAGATGTTCATATTTGGATTTCAGTCATACAGTGTTCCAGCACCCATCCCTCCACCAGTGCCCATTTCTCCCACCACCAATGTCTCTGATTCCCTCCCCATTCCCCTAGCCTGCCTCCATGGTAGGCTCTTTATTTCTTTCTCTTTCTCTCTTTCATTCTCTTTTCCTTCCCTTCCACATTGTGGATTACAATACATACAGTAAGAGGTTGTCATGTATATCTTTTGCCTGTATTTAATGCTCAGTTCTAGGTTGGTGTTAGCACTTTCGACAATTATTAGCACACTGTTCCATTCTCTCTTACCTAGCCTCTGACTCCCACACATTTGTGATAATTTCCACCTTTTACAAGACCTCCTGTTCCTTGTTTCACCTGACCTTGGATATTGGTACCGTGATACGTACATATATATATTTATGTCATGCAAATAAGTGCAGTCATTCCTTATCTGTCTCTCTCCTTCTGGCTAATTTCACTCAACATGATCCTCTCCATGTCCATCCATTTATAGGCAAATTTCATAACTTCATTTTTCCTGACAGCTGCATAGTATTCCATTATGTAGATGTACCAAAGTTTCTTTATCCAGTCATCGATTCTCAGGCACTCTGATTGTTTCCAGATTCTGGCTATTGTGAATAATGCTGCTATGAACATAAAAGTAGGGATGGTGTTTTCTGCTGTGTGTTTTTGGTTTCCCAGAGTATATTCCCAGGAGTGGTATGGCTGGGTCAAATGGGAGCTCAATGTCTAGTCTTTGGGGAATGTCCATATTGTTTTCCAGAAAGGCTATACTAGTCGACATTCCCACCAACAATGGATGGGAGTCCCCTTTTCCTGGCATCCACACCAGCATGTGTTGTTCTTGCACTTCAAGATATGAGCCAGTCTCTGTGGTGTGAGATGATATCTCTTTGTTGTTTTGATTTGCATCTCTCTGATGACTAATGATGGTGAGCATTTTTTTTCATATGTTTTTTGGCCATATGAATTTCCTCTTTGTGAAAGTTTTTGTTCATTTCTTCTCCCCATTTTTTGATGGGGTTGGCTGTTTTCTTCTTGTAAAAGTTCTATCAGTGAAAGGCAATATCTTTTATTTTTTATTTTTAAAATATTTTATTATACCACATTGAGATATACAGTTACAAAGATGTTCATATTTGGGGTTTCGGTCATACAATGTTCCAGCACCTATCCCTCCACCAGTGCCCATTTCCCACCATCAATGTCCCTAATTCCCTCCCCCTCCCCAGCCTGCCTCTGTGGCAGGTTCTTAAGTTCTTTCTCTCTCTCTCTCTCTTTCTCTTTTCCTTCCCTTTCACATTGTGAATTACAATACATACGTTAAGAGGTTGTCATGTGTATCTTTTTACCTGTATTTAATGCTCAGTTCTAGGTTGGTATCAGCACTTTCAACAATTATTAGCACACTGTTCCATTCTCTGTCTTTCTTAGCCTCTGACTCCCACACATTTGTGATAATTTCAATCTTTGACAAGACCTCCAGTTCCATGCTTCACCTGACCTTGGATTTCGGTACCATAATATGTACATATATATTTGTGTCATGCAAATAAATGCAGTCATTCTATATCTGTCTCTCTCTTTCTGGCTAATTTCACTTAACATGATCCTCTCCATGCCCATCCATTTATAGGCAAATATCATAACTTCATTTTTTCTGACAGCTGCATAGTATTCCATTGTGTAGGAATGTTTAGTAAAAGTTTCTTTATCCAGTTAGCGATTCAAAATAATAACACTATAATAAAAAATAAAATACCATGCATAGTATTCCATTGTGTAGGAATGCTTACTAAAATTTTCTTTATCCAGTTATCGATTCTCGGGCACTCTGGTTGTTTTCAGATTCTGGCTACTGTGAATAATGCTGCTATGAACATAAAAGTAGGATGGTGTCTCTGCTGCAGATTTTTGGCTTCCCAGGGTATATTTCCAGGAGTGGTATGGCTGGGTCAAATGGGAGCTCAATGTCTAGTCTTTGGAGGAATGTCCATATTGTTTTCCAGAAAGGCTGTAGTAGCTCGACATTCCCACCAACAATGGATGAGAGTCCCCTTTTCCCGGCATCCACACCAGCATTTGTTGTTCTTGCACGTCAGGATATGAGCCAGTCTCTGTGGTGTGAGATGATATCTCATTGTTGTTTTGATTTGCATCTCTCTGATGACTAATGATGGTGAGCATTTTTTCATATGTCTTTTGGCCATATGAATTTCCTCTTTGATGAAAATTTCTGTTCATTTCTTCTCCCCCATTTTTTGATGGGGTTGGCTGTTTTCTTCTTGTAAAGTTCTATCAGTGAAAGGCAACATCTTTTAATTGATTAAAATTTGGTATATCTGCCAGTAGCTGGATACAGATATAACTGTAAAAAGCCACATAATTTTTCTGTTTTTTTTTTATTTTAGGTACTGTAAATTTTCCTGCCCCTCAAGGTATTGCAGGTGTGGCTGTCGTGTCGGGCTGCGTCAGCAGGTCGCAGACAGGAGACAGACTTGTCTACACCCCCCCAGGGCTCTGCCCTGCTGGCCCTGGATGGTTGATGGTCTGACATAGAAAAGACCAGGCCCCCTGGAATGAACCCAGAGCCACAGCAGAGCCTGGCAAGCTACCCGTGGCATATTCGATATGCCAAAAACAGTGACAATAATAGACTTCATTTTCAATGAATGGAGACATTACTGTCACCTGCTCGAGCAAATTGAAGAACAACGGGAAGACAAGTGATACTGTAATTTACAAACTACTGTATCACTGTATCACTGTCTTCCCGTACATCATCGATTTGCTCGAGCAGGCACCAGTAACATCTCCTTATGATCTGTCTCTTGCAAGTAGAGCCCAAGGGCACCTGGTTGCTCTAGGAACATAAAGAGTCTCAAACCATTCCATCAGGTCGTGGGAATGAGGTCTATAATTGTTACTGGTATTTGGCATATCAAATACGACACGGGTAGCTTGCCAGGCTCTACAAACTTTTTTTTTGGGGGTTATACCCAGCAATGCTCAGGGGTTACTCCTGGCTCTGCTCTCAGAGTGGCGGTGCTCCTGGGGACCATATGGGATTCGGGGATGGAACCTGGGTTGGCTGCATGCAAGGAAAATGCCCTAATCACTGAACTATAGCTCTGGCCCCACTGTAATTTACAAACTGTTAACAAACATTTCAGGATTACAATGTTTCAACTCTAAACCTACCACCAGTGTCAGCATCTATCCACCAATGTCAAAAATGTGCCCTCTGACCCCACTACAGCCATCTTAGAAAATGTATTTAAAAATTTTAATATTATTGTGTCTGAGACTTTTGACCTTTGCTCCAGCTACATCATCCCCCTGCATCCCTAGCAGCCCCTGACATTCTCCCTTTTACTTGGGACTTTCAATTTTGAATCCAGTGTCAAGAGTTTGCCATTAACATTTGGTCTGACTGAAACCCAATGATGAACAACCTTGAAACTGTGTGTCTCACTGTGATTCAATTAAAAAGGCATAGATAAGTGAGATCATCTGGTATTTGTCCTCCTCCTTCTGACTACAATGTCTTCCAGTTCCATCCACATTACAGCAAATTGTATGATTTTATTTTTATTATAGTTGCATGATATTCCAGATATGCCACAACTTCGTTAACTGTCATTGAACATTTGGAGTGAGAAAACACATCAAATTGGATGCAGTCAGGCAATAAAGCCAACTCAATTATAAAAAAGAGTTGGCTTTCAAAGAACTTTTAAATATTCACAGTTGTAGAGGGGAAGTTTTAGGTCTATAATATTAAAGTAAAATACTGTGATCCAAGACATCTCTTCGACTCCACCATTCTCCCTGCATTAACATATGCCTCAGAGACCTGGGCCCTACGAAGCAGGATGAGAATGCTATTCGGGTCTCCCAAAGAGGAATCAAAAGAGCTATGTTTAGAATATCATGCCTCACTCAAGTGAGAGAAGGAATCTGGAGTTCGAACTCCGTCGCTGTTCCAGAGTCAGGGATGCTGTCTCGTTTGCCAATGCATTGAAAATCAAATGGGCTGGACGTGTAATGCGATTTGGAGACCACCGCTGTACTAGAGCCATTACCGACTGTATCCCACGGACGTCAAAAGATCACGTGACCGCCCATCTACAAGATGGTCAGACTTCTTCGTCAAGACCCTGAATGAATGGTTTGAAGTTCTTCGTATTCCTGGAGCAAGCAGATTCCATTGGACTACACTGGCACGTGATAGGGTCAAATGAAAACATTACTGGCGCCCACTCGAGAAAATCGATGAATAACGGGATGTCAAGTGATCAAGTGACTGTGATTCAAATAATTTATTCATCACTCAGACACTAAATTAGAAATTCAAGAAGAATGATGCCATGAATGTTTGTTGTGATGATTTCATCATAGTTACCTAGAAAACAATTTTGACTTTTTTTTCCTATAAGCAAGTTTAATTGGAGGGAAACAAAACAACTATTGAAGTTCTTTGGTCTTTCATGTTTGGCGTTCTTCCCCCAGGCTTCAGGAGTGGCAATCTATTGCTAGATGACTTCTTGTGAACCACAGTATGGAAATGGAATGCCACCAGAGCCACAGTAAAGCTGCTGAATTGGAGCCAACAAAAGCACTTATGATGTTCTGAACAACATAAAGCCAGTATCCGGGTTCCTTGCCCAGGTGGTATCAGCATCAAAAACCAGGTAGAGAAATGGGGTGATAGGCTGGGTTGGTGACTCTAATCACACTGCCCTTTTTTCTTGACCTTGCGCACTGCAAACTTCTTAGCCTATGGCTTTTGTACTTTCTGTTCCCTCTTCCTGAAGTACAATTCCTGGTGAAGTTTGATCTAGTTCCCATTCATTATTTAGATCTTGCCTTCAATGGCATCTCCCAAGGGAGGCTTTCCTGAGGGACATACATAGACCTGATTAAACTAATTTGTGGGATATTAAAAAAAACATAGTATGAGACTAATGCCTAAGGACAATAGAAATGAAGACAAGGAGGACTGGCCAATGGTTAGAAGCCTGCCGCAAGTGAAGGAGGGAAGGGAGGTTAGGACAGAGAAAGAACCTCTAGAACACTATGACAATGATAGTTGGAAATGATTACTCTGGACAAGAACTGAGTGCTAAAAAGAGGTAAAGCAATACACATGATAACCTTTCAGTACCTGTATTATTAACCATAATGATGAGAGAGAGAGAGAGAGAGGGAGGGAGAGGTGTCTTGTAGAGGCAGGCAGATGAGCGTGGCATGAGGGAAACTAGGGATATTTGTGGTGGGAAATGTACACTGGTTATAGGGTGATGGGACCAGCATTGGAACTTTGTGTGACTGAAACAATCATGAACAACTCTGTAATGCGTATCTCACAGGGACTCAATAAAAACAAATGAATGAATGAATAAATGAATAAATAAATAAATGAATAAATACACGGGGCAGAGCTGCTACCGGCTCTCCTTGTTGTGTGCGGTCATGCAGCTCATCAGTAAATGAATTAACCAAGAGTCTACTTTCCACCAAGAGTATCCCACCAGCATGGCAGAGCCTGGCAAGCTATCCATGTCGTATTCAATATGCTAAGTACAGTAACGTCGATGGACCTCATTCCCATGACCTGACCGAATGGTTTGAGACTCTTTGCGTTCCTGAGGCAAGCAGATGTCCTAGAGCTGTACTAGCATGCCATAGGGAGACATTACTGGTGCCCGCTCGAGCAAGTAGATGAACAATGGGAAGACAAGTGATACAAGTGAAATAAATAAACATTTAAAAAAGAAAAGGGAGTCTTTCCTTAACTACTCTTTTTGTCTACGTCTTGTCATAGTGTTTCAGTACCCATTCTATCTTCTTCAAAGTTTTTCTATGAAATGACCTTGTAATTTATTTACTTATTTATTCACCCATTGTTTTCCTCCTTCACAGAAAGCCTTTCTGTGTTGTTGACATGATTCTTTTGTCCCTAAGCAGTGCTTGGCACATTAAGAAACTCAAATATTAGTTGACTACATGATGCTATTTGCAGTATCACTAGATCCCCTCTTGTGTAACACTTCCCAGCTCTCCCATCCCTAGTGTTTCTTTTGTGACAAATGTCTCAGAAGAAAATATATTGCAAATGTGGGAAATGATAGAGCACGAAGCACGGCAGAATATTGAATTAGCTTCATAAATTCTGAATCATAAATCATGGTTCCATCTGTTCTTTGACAGAGTGAAAACAGCAAGTTTTTCCCCACAAGATAGGAATTAAAAACAAAGAGAAACCCTCAGTTTCAACTCTCATACAGCCTGTTACTATTATTTAATTGTTGACTGTTTTTCCTTTTCTGTTTTTTTTTTTTTGGGGGGACACCCAGTTGTACTCAGGGCTTACTCCTGGCTCTGGGCTCAGAGATCACTCTTGACATGGGTGCCTGTATTGTTTGTGTGTGTGTTTGTGTGCGGGAAGGGCCATCTGTGGTTCTTGGGATATAACTAGGTTTGGCCATATGCAAGGTAGGCACCTTGCCCTCTGTACTACTGCTCTGGTTCCAATGTTACTATCAATATAAATCACTCTCTTTACTCTTAGCACTCAGTCACAACTTCAGTCACGCTCTATCTCACAGGAGAAACTTCGGAGCAGAGTCAATAAATGCAGCCACCACTCAGCCATGCTATCATTGAGGTAAATAAAGGACACTCCATGTCTTTCTCTCTTTCTATAGTATTCAATAACTTACATGAGATCACAAACTCTTTATCATCAAATAGACTTTATAAGGCTTTATCCAATTCTAGGCTCATGTAAATGTTCTGAACACATTTAAGGTAAGCACAACTAAGCTATGAAGTTCAGTAGGTTAGTATAATGCATGTATGTTCGAGTCAACAATATTTCCAATGTGTAGTGGGTTTGAGTGGGATTTAACCCTTTTATAAGCTGAGGGAAAATATATGTATGTAGATGCATATCCATAGATATTTCCTGACCATGAGTGGTAAAGTCCATGACTCCAGATTGGTATTTTTCAGTCAATTGTAATTGTTTTCCAAAATAAAACACCTTTCCCTCTCCATATTGCATGACTTTATTTGAATATCAATTATGTATTGTTGCATTTACATTATTATTGATATTTATGATATCAAAAAGCATTTGCGTAGTCCAAATTAAGTATCCCTCTTCTACTATTTTTTTTTCTTTTTGGGTCACACCCGGCGATGCTCAGGAGTTACTGCTGAGTCTGCACTCAGGTCACTCCTGGCGGTGCTGGGGGACGATATAGGGATGCCCGAGATTGAACCTGCATCAGCTGCGTGCAAGGCAAACATTCTACCAGCTCTAGTCGAAATCTTCTACTATTATTTAAGTCCAAATTTATTGACAGAGTCCCAGGAGTTCTCAGCGAAACAGCATATGGGGCCTGGAGTGTTGCAAAAGGTGTGTATGTGGTGGAGTATTTTTTGATTATTGCCACAACTGGCATTTAGTGGGGGAAATAAAAGGAACATTCAACATTTATCAGAGACACAATAACATATAATGAAGAACTGCTGTGCTAATGCCTCCCTGTTTACCTTCCAGCCAAATTTCTTATTTAGTGCTCTCATCATATTCTATCATGGAGTCATACCAAGGGAAATAGTTTTTCATAAAGGTCAAGGAACTTCACACCTTCAAGTCTTTGGCAACGCTTGTTTCTAAGTCTGACCTATCGGCCACAATTCTTCCTTCCCTCCCTCCAGCCCTCCCCTCCCTCCCTCCCTCCAGTCCTCCCTCCCTCCCTCCCTCCCTCCCTCTCTCTCTCTCTCTCTCTTTCTTTCTTTCTTTCTTTCTTTCTTTCTTTCTTTCTTTTCTTTCTTTCTTTCTTTCTTTCTTTCTTTCTTTCTTTCTTTCTTTCTTTCTTTCTTTCTTTCTTTCTTTCTTTCTTTCTTTTCTTTCTCTCTTTCTCTCTCTCTTTCTCTCTCTCTTTCTCTCTCTCTTTCTCTCTCTCTTTCTTTCTTCTTTCTTTCTTTCTTTCTTTCTTTCTTTCTTTCTTTCTTTCTTTCTTTCTTTCTTTCTTTCTTTCTTTCTTTCTTTCTTTCTTTCTTTCTTTCTTTCTTTCTTTCTTTCTTTCTTTCTTTCTTTCTTTCTTTCTTTCTTTCTTTCTTTCTTTCTTTCTTCCTTCCTCCTCCTTCCTTCCTTCCTTCCTCCTCCTTCCTTCCTTCCTTCCTTCCTTCCTTCCTTCCTTCCTTCCTTCTTTCTCTCTCTCTCTCTTTCTTTCTTTCTTTCTTTCTTTCTTTCTTTCTTTCTTTCTTTCTTTCTTTCTTTCTTTCTTTCTTTCTTTCTTTCTTTCTTTCTTTCTTTTCTTTCTTTCTTTCTTTCTTTCTTTCTTTCTTTCTTTCTTTCTTTCTTTCTTTCTTTCTTTCTTTCTTTCTTTCTTTCTTTCTTTCTCTTGCTTGCTTCCTTACTTCCTTGCTTCCTTGCTTCCTTGCTTCCTTGCTTTCTCTATTTCTCTGTATTTATTTTTGAAGGTACAGTCTTATAAACTTCTTTCTGTCCTTCTCTCCTTCTCTCCTCCCCTGCTTCCTCTGTTTTTGAAGGTTACAATCTTCTTTATGCTTATGCTTCTAAATAACTACCAAAGAAGTCCATTCCATACTATAATGGAATATATAGTATTATCTGGAATAACATATTGAAAGACTTGATGAGATATTGAGCTCCTCAACATGGTTCATTACTTGGGTAGAAGAACTCTGAATGAAGCAAAATAATGGGCAGCATAAGGGCACTAAATATGCTGAGAAATGACTGGTTATCAGGAGTTGTCCAAGCAACTGACTCACACTGCAAATTTGTTTAGGGTAACACTATGCAAGATTTTGCTTTTTGAAGAATTGGTGCCTCAGATTATTCCTATGGGTTGAAGCATACAGAAGTAAGAGTTTTTCAGAAGCCCCCCAGGACTAAGCAAATCACAGTTATTTTCAGAGGAAATTAGGTTAAAATGAAGGTCAATGCACAAATGACATTTCCTGCAAACTTTTCAAGAAACGACTAACAGTGTCTTTTTTCTAAGGGTAGTACAACTGGTTTTCTGATTCCCCCTCCCTGTTTATAATGCTTTCTAGAGTTTTATTTTCCACATGATATTGTACTAGTTTTATAATTAGAAGTCATGGTTACTTGTAGGAAAAGAGATTTACACCATGGGTTTGAATATCTTCTGATCAGTTCTGTTCTGCTCCGTCTAGGGAGGAGATAGGCGTCTTTCAACTATCATATTGCTTCTGGAATAGCATAATTTGCTTTGCCATATAAAAACTATTAAAATTATGTAAGTAAATAAAAGGTAGGGCACTCATTTCAGAGAGCTATAGGTGTGGTCTTCTCTGGAGCAGTGAGACCTCTTTGGGTTTGTGGATTTGGTTTCAGCAGTGACACACATGTCTGACTTTTCTAAACTGGGATAAGTTACAGTTTCTTTCCATACAATACAAGGCAATTTATTGCTAAAAAACCCTCTTTTTAGGAAGACTTCTTATAGGAAAGAAATTTTCCATTGAAATGATTAATTCATGGTTATTTAAAAATAATTAAATGTGACTGTGGTCATACTTTTTCCATACTAGAGTTGGTGGCCTGACAGCCACGGTGGAAGGGGCCCTGTAGACAAGTGGTACCACTTTTCCCAAACCCAGGGTCTGTTCTTTGTACTGTGAAGTGAGACAGTTATGTCCCTTTTAGGCTGGGGGCAGTGGAGGGGCTTATATTTTTATAACTGTATGTTTTTTATAATACGGGTCCACCAGATACAGATGATATATTGAGCAAGACCTTAGGATCTGCTGGTGCCACAAGCCTGGATTCCTGAGAGTCTGTGAATGGAGATAAGCCTCATGCCAAGCTGGAACACGCACACAGGGCTATTACATAGCAAGGGAGAGAACGTAGGCTTGTGTACAGCCTTTGACATGTGGAGTTTATTTCTACCTTCGCTTGAGGGTCTGGAAGCCTTTCAAATATTTTATTTATTTTTATTAAAAATTTATTATGACATTGCGAGATACACAATTACAAAGCTGTTCATTATTGAGTTTCAATCATATAATGTTCCAGCACCCATTCCTCCACTGGTGCACATTTCCTACCACCAGTGTCCTCAGATTCCCTCCCCTCCCTCAGCCTGCCTCTATGGCAGGCATTTTTTCTCATCTCTCTCTCTCTCTCTCTCTCTCTATCTCCCGCCCTCCCTCCCTTCTCTTACACATTGTGGCTTGCAATACATACATTTATACATTAAGGGGTTATCATGTATATCCCTTTACCTATGTTCAATGCTCAGTTCTAGTCTGTTATCATTTCCAACAATGTTTATAAATAGTTTAAACTTTGTAGGATTCATATAATCTGTATCTCATATTATTTTTCTTTTTGATCAAAATGCTGTTTTTCAACAAATTGAAAATAACAAATAAAATTATAAGATATTTAAAGTGTGCAATGTGATTAGTTGATGTATACATATATACACATATATGTATTATATATGTATTGTATATATACATACACACATATATGTATTTTATAGTTCTTTAAAAATCTAAAAGCCATCTTGAGCTTACACATTGTACAAAAAAATAGCTGCAAGTTTGATTATCATAAGCTTTTAATATAAAATAACAACAAAAACCCCACACAACAAAGCAGTATAAATGGTACATGAGCTATTATGACTGTAAACCATCGATGCCTGGAGACTAGAGAGAAGTCCTTGATGTCACCGCTGCCAACCATCCTACCAGGACAGTAGCATAGTTCTCCCAGCTGGGGCATGAAAGCACTCCGGAAGCATATCCAAACTCTCCTTATGAATAAAAAGAACACTCTCGAATTTTAGGTTTACACTAAAGAACAGGCTGACAGTAAGTCAACTAGATACATTAAAATCTTGTGACTCCAATCAGTTTAACTCTGGATATGTGAGTCCTTCCCCTCCCACCAAGCTTCACCAGCTCAAAGCACTCTTTGCCATCTCTCTGACCTGGTTCACTGTTGCGACTGTCTGATACCTTCAGACAGGAGGACAAGATTAATAAGATTTGAAGCTTTTCTCTGGCAAGACTTCAAGACACTTCTCCATGTCCTCAAAGCCCTCATGATTCCCAGTTGAGAGAGAGAGAGAGAGAGAGAGAGAGAGAGGTGCTGCTCCATGCAGGCATTTTTCTTATTCCACAGAGAACTACAGGTCAAATAATGTCATGATCCAACAACAGGCAGAATCAACACATAATCAGCACCCTTGCAGCAGCTACAATGAGCTTTCAAATAATTTATTATGGTGTGAGGGAAAATTATAAAGCTATTTGAGAATATTACATAGACAGTATAAAATTTTGCAAATTATATATTCACTCTGACCCTAATTGTTGAAAACCAAAAGACCTGAAGAATATATGTCAAAAAGCTTTAACAATGGTATTCCGGGTTGGTAGTTGAGACAGGATTTAGAAAAAACACTGTTTTTTTTTGTGTTTCAAAAAAACATATACAAAGAAGACTATGTTAGTATGAGTTTTTAATGACCCAGGAAATAAGAGGGAGCTCTCCCAGGAAACTCTTTGGAGAAGCCCACTAAAAAGAGTGTGCTTTCAGCTGGAGTCATGCCTTCTCAGTTTCCCCACAGAGCAGTCCTGTGGGTAACCTGAAGTCTGTGTTTGGAATAGGAGTTGACAGGGGAGAGGAGGTGAGAGGAGGCGAGTGGCATCATTCTGAATATGCATCAAGTAAAGGTTTGAACTCACATAGAACATCCTGTGGACACTCAGGTGGCTCTCCTTGCCTTTTTTTTCCTTCCTGATTTCTGGCACAGGACTCGAGCAGAGAGTCAACCTGACTTTAAGGTCAAGGCTAGGCCTCTCCTCTCTTTCTCTTCCATTCACGTGGTCACATGTCTCCCTGCATGCTATCTGTGAGTAACAGCCAACAGTGCAGTTACTTTATTTTTTTTTCCCTAGTGGTCCTTTGGGACTCTTGTGATGTCCCTACCTAAAGGTTATCACTAGCTTATGCACACAAGTCACTAACTCAAGTGATCTCTAAGGGCGTTGTTAATCTCTCCAGGTTTACTGTTAGGCTAAGCATTTATACATCCAGCCAGGCTGCAGGTTGTCTGTGCTGAACATTAATGTCAGTGTGTGAATACAAGAGTCAACCAGGTCAGGACAAACCTCACTCGTGGGCAGGTTCCTGGTGGTGTTAGCCATTTTATAAAGTCGTATGGAGTGTCATGCTCTGTATTCTATAGAAAAATAAGGCAAGGAAGGGCACAGTGCCATGGGAAGAAGGTGTTTGAAGATGAACTGTCATGGAAGGGTTTTATTTGGAAATATCATTCAAGTATTGGGGGAAAGAGTTATGTGAAATGGAGGGACCAGGTGTTTTTTTTTAAACTTATTTAGCATTCAGTAAAGACCAAGAGTTGGGACAAAGCTTGATTTCTGACCTCACGTTCTTTCCATTTTAGACTCTTATTATGTCACACTCACGTCACATACTATGACAGTTAATAGGCCATCATAATATTTGTGATAGCAGCTCATGTGGGCAGTTTTTATTTTTTTATTTGTTGTTCACAGTGATATCTCTAGTGCCTCTAGGTTCCTAAGGGCTCTGTCTTGCTTAATAAGCCCATGCTTATCCCTCTGCTCTCAGCTCTGAGCTTAATCCCTTCTTATGCACACCGCTGCACTGTCTCTTGGGGGACTGTAGGAGGTTTTCTGAGAATACCAGGCATGAGATAATAAAATAAAAAGGCTCAACTAGCAAGAAACAACTTCATAAACCCCTAGACAAGGACTAAATAACCCCATGATAATACATAACAATTTTTAAGAATTTTCTTTTGATGAGGTATTTTTTGATAATTCCATTAGCCATTTAGCTTTAACAGGCAATATAATATAAATTATATTGTGCCTACTAAAGGGGGCAGGCTTAGAGGGTGATTGTGAAAATGGGTCAGTGGAAGAGGAACGGTCACACTGGTGGTGAGATTGGTGTTGGAACATTGAATGCCTGGAACAACTATATTAAGAACAACTTGGTAAACCATGGTGTTTAAGTAAAGCAAAGACAAATAAATAAAAGAGAAACATTCAGATAGCAAAAACTCTGCATAGATTTTACATATTTGGATAATTGCACTGAATTTTCCATTAGTTTTTTCCTAGTTAAATAAGACTGATCCCAGATTGTTTTGCCTTTGGGGGGCAATTTACAGTTTACAAATATTAAGAAAAGAATAAATGAGTGATTATTTAATAGCTTGTATCCTTGATAGATGAATTTGAAAAACTGTGGTCCTAAAAATTTAAATGTGCCCAAGACCACACAGTCTGTAAGAGGGTGGTTTCTTAATTGGTTTTGGAAAATTAAAGCAGGGTTCCTTGCCTCAGACAGCTCTACCAAAGAGGCAGTTTTCTTCTAATGCCAATACAAGACTCCATTCAAGTGTTAGCTTCTTGACCTCTCTTGAGCCAAATCAAATCACAATGTCTTTGGAGGCTGAGTGTCTTTCACAATGCCAAACATGTCTTAGATCCATAAGATATTAGTTCAAAGAAAAGAAAACACTCCAGCACTCACATGTTGTGTGAGTTGGACTAGTTTACTATTGTTTTCCTTCATATGGGAATAGCAAATTCATGAATTATAAACTACCATGACTATCCCATCTCAGTGAACAACAACTGAACTCTTTCTTTTGATCAGTTTTTTTTTTGAGTCGCTCCAACTCTTCTTTTTTTCACACCTTACATATAATATGAAACCAAATTTTCTTGTTTCTTCCTTCAACGTCCACAAACTAGCTAACTCTCATGATCTTCCTTGCTCCTCCCTGGGTACAGGTGACTGTTAGTTCCTAGGCGGCCACCTCGCTGGCTTTCTGACTGCCTCAAGCTTCTACCCTTGTGTGCAGTGTAGTCCCAGAACAGCATCAGAGTGAACCCATACAAATGTGTCAGATCAGATGAATCCTATGTGAGCTGTGCCCTTCTCCTTACCACCACCCATCCTGGGACTACTGCCATCCCCGTTTTACTAAGGTATAATTGACCTAAGTATAGGTTTTACACAATGCTTTGACATAGGTTATTTTTTTTTGAGAATGATCTTTACAATAACCTTAGTTAAATCACATGGTTAGGTTTTCCCTTGTGATGAGTATTTAAGATCTATTCTTGCAACAACTTTTGAACATGCAGTGCAGTATTGTTAGCTAAAGTCAGCATCCAACAAAATGCATCATGAGAACTTATCTTGTAAGTGGAAATTGGTGCTTGTGGATCCATTTCCCCATACCGTGACCTCTGTGGTAATCACAAATCTGCATCTTGAGTTGAAGCTTTTTTAAAAAATGAATTTACATATAAATAAGGTCATAGAGGATTTAGCTCCAGAATTTCTTTTTAGTAACGGATAATGTTCCACTATACACATGTACATCATGTTTGCTTTAATACCCATGGAAGTTTATCTACAACTTCTGGTTATTGTAAGTAATGCTACATGGTAGGGGAATTCAGTTATCTCTTTGAGAAAGTACTTTTTTATGGTAATTATATTTTTATTCTTAAAGTCTACATAGAAGCTGAGCCAGTTACAGTCCAACAAGCAGTGAATGAGGATTTTTTAAATAGATACATTATATATTTTATTTTATTTTTAAAATTTTTTTTATTTTTACAATTACAAAGATATACAATTGAAAAGTTCATATTTGGGTTTTGGTCATACAGTGTTCCAGCACCCATCCCTCCACCAGTGCCCATCTCCCACCACCAACGTCCCCGGTTCCCTCCCCCCTCCCCAGCCCTCCTCCATGGCAGGTTCTTTATTTCTTTCCGTTTCTCTCTCTTTCTCTTTTCCTTCCTCTCCAGACTATGGATTACAGAACATACATTAAAGGGTTGTCATGTGTATCTTTTGCCTCTATTTAATGCTCAGTTCTAGGTTGGCATTAGTACCCTCGACAATTGTTAGCACACTGTTCCATTTTCTGTCTTACCTAGCCTCTGACTCCCACATGTTTGTGATAATTTCCACCTTTGACAAGACCTCCTGATATATGTTTCACTTGACCTTGGATATTGGTATCATAATATGTACATATATATTTTTACTCTACTCAGAGGTGAAATGACAGGATAGCATGGTAGTTCTAACGTAGAACATTTTGAGGGCTCCCCATACTGTTTTTCCTAGTGGCTGCATTAGTTTACATCCCTACCAACAGTGGATTTTCCTTTTCTTCACATCATCAACACTTTCCTCTTGTCCCCTGGATAATAACCATTTTATATGGCTATTATGGTGACATCTCAATGTTATTTCTATTTGCGGTTCCCTATTGCTTAGTGATGGTGAATATCTTTGTAGTTGCTTTTCCATCATTTAAATATTTTTTTGTGGAAAATGTCTGTTTGAGTTCTTTACTTTTTGAGTTTTATTTTGGGGGCTACACCTGATAATGCTCAGTGGTAACTCCTGACTCTATGCACAGTAATTACTTCTGGAGGTTGTCTGGGGTGGGAAGAGAACCAAATGTGATGTTGGGGATCGAACTCCGACGGCTACATGCAAGACAAATACCCTATCTGCTGTGCTATCTCTCCAGCCCCTTCAGATACTTTTAAATGAGCCATTCAGCTGTTTGTAATAATTAGGTATTTTAGACATTCACCCCTTAGAAGATAGTGAGTGGTTTGAAAATATTTTCTCCCATTTTACAGGTCATCTTTTAAATTTGTTGAGGGCTTCCTTTACTGGTAAGAAAATCTTTAGTTTGAGATTTTATTTGTGGTTTTGCTGCTTATATTACAGGTTGATGCCCAATAATCGTTGCTAAGACCACTAATACTTAACATCTTTCTCTGTTTTCTACAGGAATTTTATGTTCAAATTTTTTGGGACCTTTTAGAGCTTACCTTTCATATTGGGTAAATTTTGGGAAATGGTGCAAGAGACTGGTAAGCTTCATTTTTTTTTTTGCTTTTTGGGTCACACTCGGCGACGCTCAGGGGTTACTCCTGGCTCTGCACTCAGGAATTACTCCTGGCGGTGCTCGGGAGGCCATATGGGATGCCGGGGATCGAACCCGGCCGGCACAGGCAGGCCACGTGCAAGGCAAACGCCCTACCCGCTGGGCTATCGCTCTGGCCCCTGGTAAGCTTCATTTTTATCCATGTGAATATCTAGTTTTCCATTTACTGAAGGGACAATAACGATTTTACTGAATTTTGGTTCCCATTGTCATCAATTGGGAAATATGTTTAAAGTTTCATCTCCTAATGCTTTTACTCCACTCTCTTGTCATTTTCACATTGACTTTATCCACAGCTTATGTTTCTATGACCTTGTGAAGGTCATCCTACCATGTATCGACTTTTTTGTCTTGTTAGTTTTGGGGCCACACCTGGCTTTGAATTCAGGAATTACTCCTGGCGGTACCTGGGAGACCATATGGGATACCTGGGATTGAACTGGGGCCAGCTGTGTGCAAGGCAATACCTTTCCCACCATACTATTGCCTCTGTCCTCAGTGTATTGACTTTTAACTCTGTGCCAGAGCTTTGCAGAATCCCATGGTTTTCCTTTCTGATTACACATTAGATTCCCTGGGGTACCTTTAAAGAAATAATATTGTTTGTTTCTTTCTGACAAAGATACTGAAGTCCCTATGGCTTCTAGCAGCATAGAGGGCTATAAGACTTTAGTATTTTTTGAAAACTCCCTGGAGAATTCTGATGTGCAGCTGGAACTGTGAAGTGCTTTCTTATTTTTTAAAACACCTCTTAAAATATGTGTTAGTATACCCATTTTGAGCTCTTGGACAACAGGGAATGTACTTTTCATTCTTAAGCATCAATATCTATGGGAGTACCTGACATATAATTAGTGTCCAATAAATACTGGTCAATGGGTAAAAAATGGAGAAATGAAAATCTACATTTTCTAAGGCCACAGAATACGTGATGAGCTTCCTAACTCATATCTATTCCCAAGTTAATACTCTTAACCATAGAGTGGTGAGGTCCTTGCCCTAAACAACCAGGATAAGGGGCAGTGAGGGTAGAGCAGTAGGTGACACTGAAGACTGATTTTTCTTCTTTCACAACTTCTGGGGCTTGGGGGAAAAGATGCCTCTTTGTTATATGGTTTAAATTGACATTAAAGATGTTCTAGGAAGGCAAGACCACATCCTTGAAGCAGAGTGAATTGCATTAAAGGAGCAGACTTGTAATTTTATTTCTGCTGACTGAATTGGCTCAGACTATATTTTAGGGCAAAACCAAAAGTTTTGTTAAAATTATGTTTTCTAGTAATTCAGATACAATTCAGCTCTAAAACAGCACACGTATATTTTCTGAGATAAGTGTATGCCGCAAACCACAACTTGACAGTTCATGTATTATTATGTGGTTAACTTCTGCTTTGAAACTTTAGTTATCTTAATGATAAGTTTTCCCTTGGATAAAACATTATGTGTAACAAACTGGCAGTGTAAATATATGAAAGCAGGAGAAAATTTATAGATAAAATAAGAAAGGAATTATATAAAAGACTGAACTGTAACATTCAAATCCCTTTTAGTTATATCTTCCTTCCCCCAATTTATAGAGTGAATTTCCATATAGCATGGCTAAATTTTGAATTGGAGTCTTTAAGAAAGTAGGAAGATAAAATGAGAGGGAATTACATTAAAGACTGAATCAATATTCAAATACCTTTATGTTGCCCTCTTTCCCCAATTTATTTGGTGACTTCATTACCCTTGGTGTGGCTGAATTTGAAGAGGTGAGAGGTGGGGTCCTGAATGAAGTGGACTTCTGACCCCACAGGATTGGTATTTTTTTTATCACCTTAGATACACAGTTGCAAAGTTGTTCATGATAGTCATACAATGTTTCAACGTCCTTCACTTCACTTGTGTGCATTTCCCATCACTGAAGTGCCCAGTTTCCTGCCACCCTCTCCTCTCTCTCTCTCTCTCTCTCTCTCTCTCTCTCTCTCTCTCCTTCAGTTCTTTTGGGTATTGTGGTTTGCAATACAGGTACTGTAAGGTTATCGTGTGTATCTTTTTATCTACTTTTAACACTCAATTCCTGTCCAGAGTGATGGTGTCCAACCATCATTGTCATGGTGGTCCCTTCTCTATTGTAACTTCCCTCTCTGGTTACTCCGACCCCCCTGAACTACCCCTAAACACACACACACACACACTTGTGGCAAGCTTCCAATCATGGACCAGTCCTCCTGGCTCTTGTTTCTACTGTTCTTCGTCTCATATTGTGCTTTTAATTTCCCACAAATGTGTGCAATCATTCTAAGTCTGTCCATCTCCTTCTGTTCAATCCACTCAGCATGATGGTCTCCATGGCCATCCATTTATAAGCAGATTTCATGACTTGGTTGCATAAAAATCCATTGTGTACCTTAGTTTCTTAGGATCGGCATCACCAGAGATCTTACTCTCAATCCTAGAAGCATATATGGAGGAAAGGTCATGTACAAAGGTGGCCACCTGCAATTCAGGAAGAGTTTTTGCAAGAATCTATATTGAATGGAATCTGGATCTTGAACTTTCAGCCTCCAAATTTTGAGAAACTAAATTTGGTTGTTTGAATGACCACCTGCAATGCCTTATTAGGCATCTCTAGAAGACTAATAGTAGGCCCCTGGAAAGCTATTTCCCCATCTTTACAGTCTTTGCTGTATCTAATAATAAATGTTAACCGTCAGTATCTAATAATTTGCTCAAGTATTTTATTAAAAGCCTATTGTTAGAATCTTAACGAGAAAAAATTTTGAAAACTGGGTAGAACTTATAGAAAGAAAACATTCTACTACAAAAGCAGATTAGTGCTATTTACAAGCTAATCAAGCAGAATACTCAGAAAACAGTCTGACAAAAAGCTGTGGGTAGAATTACTTTCCATGGCAGGATAGATGCATTTTCGTTAAGCCAGGAGAAATTTTTTGTATAATACAGTTAAAAAGAGTTACATGGTACTTTTTATTCATGCTTAAATATCACATAAAATCTCAATTTACTTAAAAATTTCGAGTCTAAAGAAGATTGTCTTCTCTTATGAATATTGTTTTCCTTTTGCTGTTTTTAACAATTCTGATTTTCCAGTCTATTATTATTTTCACATTTAGAAAACATCCAAGTGTATGAGCAGCACAACCAAGCATCTGTGTGTCCTTGGAGTCATTGCAGCAATAACACCAACAAAGGGAAGGGAAGGGAGAAAGCAAATGAGCAAGCAATGAGTAAAATTCAATAAAAACATCAAAATCCCCAGATATTTGGAAATTAATACGTTTCAAAGAAGAAATCACAAGGAAAAGGGAGAAAATATTTTGAACTAAATGATAGTGAAAAGGCAAAATAGAGGGATTTTGAAAAGAAATTTGTAGGTTTAAAAGCTTGCAGTTTAATAATTAAACAGTTTTAGGGGTCTGAGTGATATAGTACAACAGGTAGGGCACTCACCTGGATGGCAGCTGACCCTGATTCGATCCCCAGCACCACATGTGGCTCCCTGAGCACCACCATCACCAAAACAAACAAACAAAAAGGTTACAAAATTTTAAAATCTGTGATTTCATGGTGAAGATGCAGTGATGTTGTATATTAAAACTGTAAAAGGCAACAGTAATGCAACCATGATTTGTAAACATGATATGTAAACATTCCCATGACCTAATATAATTGTCTGAGGCTCTTTATGTTCGTGCAGCAAGCAGATGCCCTTGGGCTCTACTAGCATGAGACAGGACATATGGAGATGTTACTGGTGCCCGCTCAAGCATATCGATGATGAAAGGGAAGATAGTGATAGTGAATAAAAAGCCCAACACTCAAAAGTCTTACCTCATACCATATACCAAATATATGGTATATATATTTGGTATATGGTATGAGGAAAAGTAAAGAAGGAAATTATTGCAAGGAATATTATATAAAATAAAATATTGGAACAGTGCTTTATAAAATAAGGGAACAGCACCTATATGTATCCACATGGCCAACACTATACAAAACACAAATCAATTCTATATATAATAAATAGGTAAAATAAAATACATTTTCATCTTCTACCTTAAGAAACTACTAAACATATGAAAAATATATGTTTTCATATTTTACCTTAAGAAACTAAACTACTAAACATATGAAAATACATGTTTTCGTCTTCTACCTTAAGAAACTACTAAATGAAAAGAAAATTAAAGACAATAAATAGAAAGGAGGAAATATTAAAGAGCAGAAATCAAATATGGGGAGGATTGAGGTGAGTCAACAGCCTAAAACTGATTCATTGACGTGATTGATTACATGTATAAACCTTAAACTGATGAAGACACAAGAGAGAAAATCTCAGGTTACCAATTCTCAATTTCTCACACAGGTTATCAATTCTCGGAGTGCTTTATTAGAAGTCCTATAGAAATCAAAATGATAAAGTAATTTTATGATTGATGTTATGTCAATGAATTCAGCAACTTTAATGAAGTGAACGCTCAAACACAAATGACCTAATGACCGAACACATAATTGAAAATTGTGAGCTCAAATAAATAGAAAATTGTGAGTCCTTTATGTTGAGAAAATTGTATTCAAAATCTTCTCACAAAGAAAATCTCAGATTCATATGATGACCTTCCTCCCAAACACTTAAGAAAAAATGATGCTGACTTTGAGAGTGATTTGAGAAATAATAGGAATTTTTGTTAATATCAGTGTGGTTTTCACAGGATTCTACTTTCGCTTTTCTACATGTATCTTAAACAAAAGAAAAACCAGAAGAAGAATATTTTATGATCTTCTGGAAGAAGTCTGAATCCTATAGGAATCTGTACTGTAAACTGACATTTCTTGTTCCTTTGATTTAGATGGTATATGGTAAAGTACCACATTGCTGTCACCTCTGACTTTTATCTTTTCTAACCTTTTTAACTTAAAACCAGTCTTGCCTCAGAGACTGAGACAGTCTGCTAAGCCGTGGGATTAAAAAAAATCTCTTAGGACTGGTAATCTCTGGGAGCCTCAGACCTTCACATTGAATTGAGCGAAAATTCCTGGAGGGGACCCCGTGTCTTTTGAACTCTGCACCAAAAACAAAACCCCCAAACCCAACTTTTCGGGATCCTATCATGCTTGGTTTTCTCAGTGGTCTTGGTATAACTTGTTTCTTTGGTTTGAATACATTCTCCCGGAGAATGCCAAATAATTATTCAGATCTAGTTTCCTACTTTCAGTTCGTTTCCTATAATGGACTGAGTAAAATTTGGTGTAGTAAATGGAAAATTTGTGAGGTATCACAGTAATCACTGGAGGAAGCTTTCCTTTTCTGTCTGTTCTTCCTCAGAAATACTTAGAGCGCAGTTAGACTAAATCCTTCAGAAGTGTGCTTTATCCCTGGTGTTTGATGTTGTTCCACCCACATAAACACGAGAGGCATCTGAACGTCTTTGAGTTGAAATGACTGAGAATGCACTTTTCAGAGACTCCAGGAAACTGATCCGAACAATCCAAGAGGAGACTGCAATAATGTCTGCGTGACTACGCATCCATACCTGCCGGACCTCAGGGACCACGATTCTTCTCGCTATCCTCCTGCTTTCCGCACTCTTTTTCCCCAGCAGCAGAAAATTATATTTCTTAGACTTAGAGATGCTTCATGTCGCTCAGTTTTTGATGGACTAGGATGAAAGAATAGATTAGAGAATACATTAAGATGTTGTAACAGAGACTCTAAAAGGTAGGGAATTATCAGATGTACTTAAATTTTCTCTCATGTAACTATCATGAGGAAGATAGGCAATCCAGGGCCACTAGCTAGCTTGGCTCCAAATCTTCATCTTTTATCTAACTTACTATTTTTCAGCGCAAAGTCTTAGATTCATGGACTCTGGAAAGACTAAGGATAGAATTTTTTTTTCATTTTGGAGCAAAGTAACAAACTCAGTGATAGTAGTATCAGTGATATTACGACTTTACCGCAATTAGAAATTATAGAAAATTTTATGTTATGTTCATTTGCAGCAAAATCTTAAAATAGTACATTAAATCACTATTTCAAAACCAGTGGTTTGTAGACTAGCTTCCAGTTTGTCAATTACACCTCAATAAATAAAGTACTTAATAAATATGTATTATAGGTTTTAGTGGTATAATTTTTATATGTTTACTTTTTTTAGTTAGTTTTTTAGTTTACTTTTAGTTAGTTTTTTTAGTTTACTTTTTAGTTACTTTTTTGAGTTTACTTTTTTTAGTTACTTTTTTAGTTAACTTCCTCTATGTGGCAATAATATTATTAGTTGACACTACTAATGGTATATTTTTCCAGTTATTTTTTATTCAAGTGATGAGTGCAGCAGTATATGTGTGGGTGCAGCAGTTTATTGAAGTGATGTAGTTTATGTTTCCATATTATTGCTTTACATTCACAGTGCTACTTCACCATCTCCACTGCCAGAGTATTAATACACTCCACACTGTTCTAAAGGTCCTTCCTTGCCTCATCTGCTCCTTTTCATAGTTCACAGTTCTGTTGGCAATGATTTATTCAATTGGGGATTGTTTGTTTCTATGGAGATTGCCTATTCCCTTACTTTGGTTCTGTATGTGCCACATATGAGCAGTATCATCTGCTGTTTTTTCTTTTTCCTTCTGACTCGCTTCACTCAGCATGATATCCTCTAGTTCTCTCTAAGATGCAGCAAATTACAAGATTTCATATTTTTTTCATAGCTGAGTATATTCCGTTGTGCCTATATACCATGATTTTTTAATCTGCTTACCTGTTTTTGGGCACTTTGGGTTGTTTCCAGAACATATGCCCAAGAGGGAAATCACTGGTTAGTGTGGAAGTTCTACTCTTAATCTTTTTAGAGGTCCCCACATCATCATTTTCCATATAGGTTGCACCAGCCAGTCTTACCAACAGTCACCTAGGCTTTCTTTTTCACCACATTCCAAAAGCTGGTTGTTTGAAGTGGTACCATTTGTTTGTGGCAAAAAACCACATAAACAGACTCACAGACATGGGGGCAGAGCTGCTACTGGCTCTCCCTGTACCCAGCCACTCACGAGGCACCCAGGGAGGGATGGCGGGTTCTAGCCCTGGCGCGCCACCCCAGCAGAGCCTTGCAACAAGCCAGACGACCCCCCCACTCCATGAGGGCCTCCATTTTCCACATCCGGACTTCTCTCTTGTCAGAACTCCACCCAGAAGACCAGCCTATCACAGCCCGGCTCGCGCGGCCACTTGCGGCAGCGCCGTTAATCAATAAATGCTGGACTTAGAGATGACTACAAGAGTATGCTACCTGCAGGTAGAGCCTGGCAAGCTACCCATGTTGTATTTGATATGCCAAATACCAGTAACAATTATAGACCTCATCCGGAATGGATTGAGGCTCTTTATGTTCCTGGAGCAAGCAGATGCCCTTGGGCTCTACTAGCATGAGACAGGACATATGGAGATGTTACTGGGGCCCGCTCGAGCAAATCGATGATGAACGGGAAGACAGTGACAGTGACAGTGACCATTTGTTTGTATTTGTGTTTGTTTTCTATGTCAGTGAGGTTCATCTCATTGAAGATTCCTTTAAGGTCAGTATTGTGAAACACTTTTGTCTGTTATTTTCAATCCATTATGAATTAGCCTTTGTGTATAGTATGAAATAGGAGTCTAATTTATTATATTTCTCTTTTAAGGTTATGAATTTATAACCATTACTCTAGGAATGGCTCAGTAAGTCTTACCAGAATAACAAGAAATCCACAGCACAAAATAGGTTAAAATATTTGCTTTAAGATTCCCATGGCCATCAGGGTAGAATCTTGCTTCTCTACTTCTCTACATCATTCCATTCGAGTCAGAAGGAAGGGAGAAAGAATAAGTAGGGTCAAGCATTTTTCTGGCATGAAAATGAACCCAAAGAGGTAAATATCTTCTTCTGACATCATATAATAGTCATCATATGATAAAATAACCACACCTAGCTGCAAGGGATGTGGGCACTATAGTATCTACGAGGGACAGTGCATACTGGTGAATTTGTGGATGGGATTGGGTTGATCCTGATCCAAAGAGGATCAGGAGAGGATCCAAAGAGGATCAGAGGAGAGGTCACAGTCTCACTACTTCCGGGTAATTCTATTTGGATTCTGAACTCTGCTAATTCTTTAATAAAATGTGTAGTTTCTCTCACCCCTCGGGTCTATCAAGCACAGTTACACCATATCTGATGTACCATATTTGGAGTATTTTTTTATGCTTCCTCCCAAGAAGTCTAGATCACATGATAGCACTTTCGTTAGGAAGGGATCAATAAGTTTTATCAGAATTCTGGTTTTCAGGTGACCAATGGGTTCATGTACTAGAAAAAAACATTTTATTATCAATACAGAAATAGACTTTTTTTTATCCTGACACTGTTAAGTGGAAAGATCAAACTATATAATTACATTCAACATAAGAGAAAACATGTTTTAATTAATGTATTGGGCTGATAGCTTTATTGAAGTTCTGGCTTTAAAAAACTTAATTTTTTATAAGTATTTTATTATACCACCGTGAGATATACAGTTACAAAGATGTTCACACTTGGGTTTCGGACATACGGTGTTCCAGCACCCATCCCTCCACCAGTGCCCATCTCCCACCACCAATGTCCCCGGTTCCCTCCCCCTCCCCAGTCTGACTCCATGGAAGGTTCTTTATTTCTTTCCCTTTCTATCTATCTCTTTCTCTTTACCCTCCATTCCAGATTGCGATTACAGAACATACATTAAAGGGTTGTCATGTGTATCTTTTTGCCTGTATTTGATGCTCAGTTCTAGGTTGGTATTGGTACTTTCGACAATTGTGAGCACACTGTTCCATTTTTCTGTCTTACCTAGCCTCTGACTCCCACACGTTTGTGATAATTTCCACCTTTGACAATACCTCCTGATACATGTTTCACTTGACCTTGGATATTGGTATCATAATATATACATGTATATTTAAGTCATGCAAATAAATGCATTCTATATCTGTCTCTCTCCTTTTGACTAATTTCACTCAACATGATCTTCTCCGTGTCCATCCATTTATAGGCAAATTTCATAACTTCATTTTTTCCTAACAGCTGCATAGTATTCCATTGTGTAGATGTACCAAAGCTTCTTTATCCAGTCATCGATTCTCATGCACTCTGGTTGTTTCCAGATTCTGGCTATAGTGAATAATGCTGCTATGAGCCTAAAAGTAGGGATGGTGTTTCTGCTGTGTATTTTTGGCTTCCCAGAGTATATTCCCAGGAGTGGTATGGCTGGGTCAAATGGGAGTTCAATTTCTAGTCTTTGGAGGAAAGTCCATATTGTTTTTCAGAAAGGCTGTACCAGCCGGCATTCCCACCAACAATGGATGAGTGTCCCCTTTTCCCCACATCTACGACAGCACTTGTTGTTGCTCTTTTGAATATGTGCCAGTCTCTGTGGTGTAAAATGATATCTCATTGTTGTTTTGATTTGCATCTCTCTGATGATTAGTGATGATGAGCATTTTTTCCATATGCCTTTTGGCCATTTGAATTTCTTCCTTGTTGAAGTTTCTGTTTATTTCTTCTCCCCATTTTTAATGGGGTTGTTTGTTTTCTTCTTGTACAGTTTTACCAGTGCCTGATATATCCTGGATATTAACCCCTTATCAGATGGGTATTGGGTGAATATTCTTTCCCATTCTGTGGACTACGTTTGTATCTTAGTCACTGTGTCTTTTGAGGTGCAGAAGTTTTTTAGTTTCATGTAGTCCCATATGTTTTTCTTTTCTTCTAGTTTGTGATGTTTCACCTTTGAAGATGCCTTTGAAGATGCCTTTAGCTTCAATGTCGTGGAGGGTTTTTCCTATATTTTCTTCAATGTACTTTATAGGTTCAAGTCTGATATTGAGATCTTTAATCCATTTTGATCTGATCTTTGTGAATGGTGTTAGACAGAGGTCCAAATTCATTTTTTTACATGTTGTTGCCCAATTTTCCCAACACCACTTGTTGAAGAGGCTTTCCTTCAACACCACTTGTTGAAGAGTTCCATTTTGAACTTTTTTCATCTTTATCAAAGACTAAGTGATCATGTGTTTGAGGTTGGGTGTCAGGATACTCAATTCTATTCCATAGGTCCACAGGTCTGTTTTAATTCCAATACCACGCTGTTTTAATTACTACTGCTTTGTAGTAGAGATTGAAGTTGGGAAAGGTGATGTCTCCCATCTTATTTTTCCCGAGGATTGCTTTAGCTATCCGTGGGGGTTTATTGTTTCATACAAATTTCAGAAGTGTTTGGTCAATATCTTTGAAGAATGTCATGGGTATCCTTATAGGGACTGCATTGAATCTGCACAGAGCTCTAGGGAGATTACCATTTTAACAATGCTAATTCTCCCCATCCATGAGCAGGGACTGTGTTTCCATTTCCTTATGTCCTCTTTTATCTCTTGGAGCAGTATCTTGTAGTTTTCTTTGTACAGGTCCTTTGCACAGTTGGTTAAGTTGATTCCTAGATATTTGATATTCTGTGGCACAATTGTGAATGGAACCATAAAACAACTTTAAAAATGACAACAGATACTATACTTGGTCTTAGTCAAAAGTTGATAAGTGGTAAAATAACAAATAATTTTTTGAGTAAATGTACATGCTCTATTCCAGGCAAAATACTGAGAACTGTATGATCTAAATTTGACACTACATAATCTATTTTAGGGGCTGGGAGCACTACTGGAAGTGCCTGGGAAATATCTGTGGTAATGAGAGGGTTTGAAGGTAGTCATGTAGTACTAGGAGAAAAATGCAGTCTGTCACATATAAATAAATAATCTCTAAGTGTGACTGTTGCTAATATAAAGAGAGAAGAAAGGTGTAATAGAGATAGGAAAATAGACATAGATGGGAATGTCACAAGTGGGATATAAAATAAATCTTCAATGATGAGTCATTATTTTTATTTTACATCATGAATAAAGCATTTGCTCTTGAGATCTACCTTTGTTTTATTTTTTATTTGTTTTTTCTAATTTTTTATTTTTCCATCATGAGATATACAATTACAAAGGTGTTCATAATTGGTTCTCGGTAATACAGTGTCCTTCTCCAGACCCACAGCTCCATCGGCAACCCCAGAAGAGAAACGATCCAGACCCAACCACACCAGACCCACAGCTGTGCTGCTAGGCCCCACATGGAAGCAACCCATGGAACTCTGGTGGCAGTAAAGGGCTCGGCCAGCCTCTGACTGAGTCCAACATAGCTCCAAGGCTTCACTCACACTTGCGGAAAGGTGTCACACTGTCCTGACTTGGAGGGGGATTTGGGCCCCACCTCCATGCCAGCAACTCCGGAAAAGAGACACGCCAGACCCACAGCTCTGGTGGCGCACAGCTGCTCAACTGTCTTAGTACTGGATGTTAGGATCATGTCCTTCCCAGGATCTTTCACATTTATACACTCTATACAGTTCTAGGCAGGTTCTAGCTGTGACCTGTCATCCCAATGAGTCTAGCAAGAAGCCAGAGGAACCCCCACACCAATAGTTCAGTCATTCTGAACATCTAGATTCCATAGCTCCTTATAGCTCCACCCAAGAGAAAACCTGATCTTTCCCGTTGAGTTTCATCAGTAAGTGCTTGAGATGAGAGCCTTCTACTGAGAGTATACCACCTATACGGCAGATTCTGCTCATGTTTTATTTGATATGCCAAAACACCAGTAAAATTTATGGACTTCATTCCCATGTCCTGAAGGAATGGTTTGAGGCTCTTCCTGTTCCTGGAGCAAACAGATGCCCTTGGGTTACACTTGCTTGCAATAGGACATATGGAGATGTTACTGGTGCCTGCTTGAGCAAATCGATGAACAACAGGAAGACAAGTGATACAAGTGAATACAGTGTCCTTCAAATCTGAGTGAGAGTTTAGCCAGGTAAAGAATTCTTGGTGAGGCATTCATTTTTTTTTTTACTGTATTCCACCACTGCCTTCAGGTCTGGAAGGTCTCTTCTGATAGGTCTGCTGAAAGTCAAATGGATGCTCCTTTGTATACAATGTCCTTTGATCTTGCCACTTGAAGAATTGTGTCTCTATTATGGCATCCATTATTTTGACTAGGATATGTCTTGGAGTCTTTCTATGGGGGGAGTCTTCTTGCTGGTATCCTTCGGGCTGCTTGGATCTGAATGCCTTCATCCTTTAACTCTGGGAACTTTTCAGCAAGGATGTCTTTAACTCTTCTTATTTCCTTGGGGTTGCTTTCCTTTCCCTCTTGGACTCCGATGATTCTTATGTTGTTCCTGCTGATTCATCCCAATGTTCTCTGTTCTGCCACTGATCCATTTTCTGGTCTTTTTCCATCTTGTGTATTTGCCCAAGTGCTTTCTACAGATCATCCTCAGTCTCATGGATTCTCTCTTCTGCTGTTGTCATGCTGCTGTTGGGAGCCCCTATTGTGTTTATCATTTCATCTACTGAGTTTTTTTAGTGATGATATTTTTTATTTGCATTGTTCTCATATCTATTCTCATTTCCTCCCGTAATTTATTGATTACTTTTCCCACGGCTTCATTTATGTTCTCCTGTATGTTATTGGACATCTGTTCCATTTTTTCATGTGCTCGTTAAACATCCTCACCATTTCTTCTCTGTATTCTTTGTCAGAGAGATTATGTATGTCTGCATTCTTTTTTGAGTCTTCAGGCTTGGCTTCTTCATCTGCTCTTCAAACTGGGAATCTGTGTTGTTTCCCCATTGAGATCTACCTTTGTTTTAAACACTTTTTTTTCACTTGAAAGCATTATTTATACTTCTTTTTGAATCATATTAAACATTTTCTACTATCAAAACACAAGTCAGCACTATTAATCTTTCTGAATATTTTGTAAGAGATGTGTGTAATTGACATTGCACAATTTAAAATTATTTCCCTCTAAATTATTCCTCTCTGATATTATTTCAATTCAAAATTCCCTTTAGGTCTTCCTCTTTTTCAGTTACTCCAGCTATGAAGTCAAATAAGAGTTCATCTCTGTTCTTCCTCCAGACATCTTCTAGTTTTTCTACTCTGGATGCTCTTAGTCTCCCTGTTTTGCACATAGAAAAACCTTCCTTCTGTAGAGCATCTTGCCCTATCTAGTAACTATAAACCTTTATACCAATATCCATATCAGGGAAGCATTTTTTAATCATGTAGGGCCATTATTTCACATTTCAAGATGATTTGGTGGGCGGGAGTGGGAGTGCATGGTTGGTCCACACCCAGGTGTGCTCAAGGCTTACCCCTAGCTCTGTGCTCAGCAATCACTCTTGGAGTTGCTTAAGGGACCATATTCACTTTTGGAGTTGCTTAAGGACCATTTTCAGTGCCAAGGGTAATATCAAGGTAAACTATGTTCAAGGAAAAGTCTAAACTTCTATACTATCTCTATGACTCCAAATATGGTCTAAAATATGTTGTTGTTACACATCTCTTAGCTGTTTAGATAGATATGTGAAGCTAGTTGCTACATCACTAACGTAACTATTTAGATAAGTAAGTGAAGCAAGTTGCTATAGTAGTATTATGGTAGGAGTTTGGGTGATATGTGGCTTGTGTGAATGATCCTTTTTTAAAACTTGTGATTGCCTGTAATTAAGTATATTGGTGAATCAGAGTGGTTTTACATTTTCAAAGGGCTCTTGAGTTGTGTTGCCTCCTTACTCCTTAAAGAAGTTTGGTATTTTGGTTCATAATTTTTCAATTTTATTGAGAAATTAATTAAATATTGTGCACAATTTCTTCCTTGTAGAATGGTGAAATCCTGGTGGTGAATCCGTAATAGAGCTCATAAGGATCTTGATGTATTGGGTTTGAATGCCCTGTTTGGCTAGGGCTTAGATGACTGCTTTGGTCTCAACAGAATCAAAGGCTTTCTTTAAATCAATGAACTTGAGACATAGTGATGTCTTGAACTCCCTACAAACCTCGATGAGCTTGGTACTGTGTGGATATGGTCGATTGTGCTGAATCCTTGTTGGAAGCCAGCTTGCTCGCATGGTTGTCCTTCATCTAGTATTCTGCCAATCCTGTTCAGAATGACTCAAGTGAATAGCTTGTAGATGAAGGACAATAGGCAGATGGGGAATAATTGCCAATGTCATGGATGTCTCCCTTCTTGAACAGTAGAACTGTCCTGCTGGTTTTCAATGGGAGGGCACCCTGCACTCTGACAGGTTGCGTGTAAAGAGCAGAGCTAGTGTATTGATGAGTACTGAAGGCAGATTCTTCAGTGTTCGGGTCTGACTTTGTCTGGGCTGGGTGCTGTTCACTTCTTTACCAATGAACTGGCAGATTTCAGAAGGGAGAACATTGGAAGCGACATGTTCATCTTGCGGAGTTTGGTTTGGGCAGGTGGACATGGCTATCAAAGAGATCTGAGTGTAAGTCATGGATAATCTTCTCCATTGCCTTTCAGGAAGATGTGATAGATATATCAGGGTGTTGGAGGGCAAACATCTTGGTCTTATAGTTGGCAAAGGACAGGTAGGCTTTGCGAATGCTTTTTCGGCTTCTGCTCCATCAGTCAGTATTTCTGCTCTTCTCTCTTTGAGGTCTTCCTTTATGGCTTCTCTGCACCGCTTTGCAAGCTTGGATGTTAGCATTTGGTTGCCTGAGGCTCTTGCTTTGCCATGTTGGCGAATGAGCTCAAGAGTTTTTGAAGACAGGCATCCTTTTGTGACTTTCTCTCAGCATTCTTCGCACAATCATGGAAGTGCTGAACCAGTAGATTGTATTCTTCATCAATGTAGTAAATGATGGCTTCTTCCCATGTTGCCACAATGGTGCCAAAGAGTTCCCAGTTGGTGGTCATTCTGGGAGTTCTCTTTTAAACTTTGCAGCCTTTTCTCCCTGTTGCATGAAGTAGAATTTTGCACAAAAGAGACGGTGGTCTGTTCCTGTTCGGAATTTTGGGATGACAAAACCTTCGATTGAATATGATGTGGTCAATTTCATTGTGGAACTGTCCACCAGGAGATTCCCATGTCCAACATTTCAATTCACCCTTCAGGAACTGTGAGTTCCCATGAATGGTTTTGGTGGACATGATGAACTCAGATAGACTCTCACTCTGTTCATTCTATTCTAGACCATGGGTGCCGATGTAGAGTACTTTGGCTGATCATCTCGGTCCTATCTTGGCATTAAAATCACCGATTATGATCTTGTAGGGGATGTGATCTTCTTTATAGAACTCCTCTAGTTCCATGTAGAATTTCTCAATTTTTTCTTCCCTTGTATGTGGATGTTGGTGTGTATACAACAAAGAAAGATAGAAATTGTAGAAATAGGTGTACAGCTGAATCTCAACAAAGCAATGTTCATGAAAAATGAACTAGTTCCAGGGGCTCCATTTACTCTCAATGGAACAAACATCTCTGAATGCAGCAGTTATGTGTACATAGGTCGAGAACTCAACATGATGGACCACCTAAAACCTGAGCTGCGCGAGGAGGAAGAGAGCAGCATGGAATGCCTTCAAGAACTTCGAAGAAATAGCTAAAAGGACAAAGAACTCTGGCTCCAGGTTCATCTCTTCAACTCCACTGTTCTCCCTGTATTAACATATACTTTAGATATATAGGGCCCTACGAAAGCAGGATGAGAACACTATTTGGGTCTCCCAAAGAGGAATTGAAAAGAGCTATGCTTGTAATACCACACTTCTCTCAAGTGAGAGAAGGGAATCCGCAGTTGACCTCCATCAACAATTAAGAGTCAGGGATGCTGTCTCATTTTCCAAGGCGTCAAAAATCAGATGTGCTGGACATGTAATGTGATTTGGAGACGACCGCTGGACTAAGAGGCGTTACCGACTGGATCCCACAGAACGTCAAATGATCACGTGCCCGCCCACCTACAAGATGGTTTGACTTCTTTATCAAGACCCTGCATGAATGATTTGAGGCTCTTCGTATTCCTGAAGCAAGCAGATGCCATTGGGCTACACTGGCATGTGATAGGGTCAAATGGAAATGTTACTGGTGCCCGCTCGAGCAAATGGATGAATAACAGGATGTCAAGTGATCAAGTGCACAATTTGGAAGTAAAGGACAGCACAATGGAAGGAGATCTGAGGTCATTCTTTTTTTTTAATTTTTTTATTTTTAAAATTACAAAGATATACAATTAAAAAGTTCATATTTGGGTTTTGATCAAACAGTGTTGCAGCACCCATCCCGCCACCAGTGCCCATCTCCCACCACCAACGTCCCCGGTTCCCTCCCCCTCCCCAGCCCTGCTCCATGGCAGGTTCTTGATTTCTTTCCATTTCTCTCTCTTTCTCTTTTCCTTCCCCTCCAGACCATGGATTACAGAACATACATTAAAGGGTTGTCATGTGTATCTTTTTGCCTCTATTTAATGCTCAGTTCTAGGTTGGCATTAGTACCCTCAACAATTGTTAGCACACTGTTCCATTTCTGTCTTACCTAGCCTGAGGTCATTCTTGGTTGGAAACAATGAAGAGAAGAAATGCTGAACCCTGAGGTGGTGGTGAAAGAAAGAAAAAAAGAAAATCCAGAATCTCTTTATACCATGCTATGCTCTCACTCTTTAACAATGTTAAGCCAACATGGACTCAGCTCCATTTTAGCTTGACTATGTTGGATCAATGTGCTTTTTCACTACCTTTAAAAACTTAATTTTTTTGTAATACATCTGACTTAATTCATTCCCATCCAATCACATGGCAAGAGAGAGCTTGGTTGCATCAGAGTGTAATTGCTATGAGAAAATTTTTTGAAGGAGTTGTTGTGTCAGAGCAGGACAGTAATTAAGTGAATATATATACAATATGTGTGTAAATATGTATATATAAGCACACATATGTGTGTATGTGTGTTAAAAATAAAAATAGCTGATTGTGTTAGGCTTAGGGAAAAGCAGAAAAACATAGGAATAGTAGATTTTGAAAAATAGGTATAGGGAACATCATAACAGTAACCACAGAAATTTACAAGATCATCAGAGATTATTTTGAGAGTCTGTATGCCATTAAAAGAGAACATGGAGAAATGGACAAATTTCTGAAGTCCTATAGCCTCCCATGACTGAAACAAGATGGCTTGCAATACCTGAATGAGCCTATCACCATCGAGGAAATTGAAACTGTAATAAAAAGTCCACCCAAAACACAAAAGCCCAGGTACAGATGGATTCACCAGTGAATTCTTTCAAGTCTTTAAAGAGGACCAATGCCAGTCTTTTTCAAGCCCTTCCAGGAAATAGAAGAAACAGAAACACTACCAAATAGCTTTTTACGAAGCACAAATCACCCTGGTACCTAAAGTAGACAGAGAAATCACCAAAAAAAAAAAAGAATAAAGAAAACTACAGATGAATCTTCCTAATAAACACAAACGCTAAGATCTTCAATGAAATACTAGTAAACAGAATCCAAAAGACTCATCAAAAGATTATACATCATGACCAAGTAGGAATCATCCCAGGAATGCAAGGTGGTTCAACATTTGCAAGTCAATCAACATAATACATCACATCAATGAGAAGAAAAATAAAAACCACTTGAGCATATCAATAGATGCAGAGAAAGCATTGGACAAGATCCAACACCCATTCATGATAAAAACTCTCCATAAAATGGGAACTGAAGGAACCTTCATCAATATAGTCAAAGCCATCTACAAAAGCCCACACCAAGCATTATTCTCAGTGGGGAAAAGCTGAAAGCCTCCTATAAGATTGGGGACCAGACCAGATTGCCCACTCTCACGGCTTCTATTCAATATGGTACTAAAAGTACTTGCCATAGCAATCAGAGAAGAAAAGTACATTAAGGGTATCCAGATAGGCAAGGAAGAAGTCAAGCTATCACTATTTGTAAATGACATAATATTATACCTAGGAAACCCTACACTCTCAACCAAAAAGCTCCTAGAAACAATAGATACCTAGAGTAGAATGGCAGTATACAAAATCAATACCCAAAAGTCAATGGCTTTCCTGTATACAAATAACAAAAGACAAGAAAGGGATATTAAGAAAATGATCCCATTCACATCTGTGCCACAAAAATCAATACCTAGGAATTAGTTTAACTAAGAATGTAAAGGACCTGTACAGAGAAAATGGCAAAACACTGCTTCAAGAAAAAAAAAGAGGACACAAAGAAATCGACACACATCCCCTGCTCATGGAGTGGGAGAATTAATATTGTCAAAATGGTTATACTCTCTAGAGCTTTGTACATATTCAATGTGGTCATATAAGGATACTCATGACATTCTTCAAAGAATTTGACCAAACTCTCCTGAAATTTGTATGGAATACCAAACCTTCATGGATAGCTAAAGCAATCCTTGGGAAAAAGAAGATGGGAGACATCACCTTTCCCAATTTCAAACTGTACTTCAAAGCAGTAGTAATTAAAACAGCATGGTATTGGAGTAAAATCAGACCTGTGGACCTATGGAACAGAGTTGAGTATCCCGACTTCCATCCTTAAACACATGATCATTTATTCTTTGATAAAGGAGCAAAAAGTACAAAATGGAGTAAGGAAAGCTTCTTTAACAAGTGGTGCTGGGAAAACTGGGCAGCCATGTATAAAAATGAACTTAGACATAGTCTAACACCATGCACAAAAAATCAGATCAAAATGGATTAAAGATCTCAATATCAGACCTGACCATAAAGTACGTTGAAGAAAATATAGGAAAAACCCTACCGACATTGAAGCTCAAGGCATCTTCAAAGACGAAACACCACTAAAAAAAAGCAACTGGAAGCAAAGATAAACATATGGGACTATATGAAACTAAAAAGCTTCTGCACCTCAAAAGAAAAAGTGACTAAGATACAAAGGCAGTCCACAGAATGGGAAAGAATATTCACCCAATACTCATCTGATAAGGGGTTAATATCCATGATATATCAGGCACTGGCAGAAGTTTACAAGAAGAAAACAACCCACCCCATCAAAAATGGGGAGAAGAAATGAACTGAAGCTGCCAAAAGAAGAAATTCGAATGGCCAAAAGACATATGAAAAAATGCTCATCATCACTAATCATCAGGGAGATGCAAATCAAAACAACAATGAGATATCATCTTACACCTCAGAGACTGGCACATATCCAAAACAGCAAAAACAACCAGTACTGGCATGGATGTGGGGAGAAAGGGACTCTCATCCATTGTTGGTGGGAATGTTGACTGGTCCAGCCTTTTTGGAAAACAATATGGACATCCTTCCAAAAACTGGAAATCAAGCTCCCATTTGACCCAGCCATACTACTCCTGAGAATATACCCTGGGAAGCTAAACATGAGGAACTCCATTTGCACTTTTATGTTCATAGCAGCACTATTCACAATAGCCAGAATCTGGAAACAGCCAGAGTACCCTAGAACAGACGACTGGATAAAAAAAACTTTGATACATTTACACAATGGAATACTATACAGCTGTTAGAAAAAACGAAGTAATGAAATTTGCCTATAAATGGATGGATTCTGGAGAGAATCATGCTGAGTGAAATTAGCCTGAGGGAAAAGGACAGATACAGAATAACTGCATTTATTTGTGTGATATAAAAAATAGCATGCTACCAATATCCAAAGTCAGGCAAAGCATGGAGTAAGATGTCTTGTCAGTGGGTGGAATCTACCAGAAGTGTGTGGGAATCAGAATTTAGGTAAGACAGAGAAGGGAACAATGTGCTAACAAATATTGGAAATGATAATACCAACCCATGAATGAGCATTGAATGTAGGCAAAGGAATACATGATAACCTTTTATTGCATGCATTGCAAGTCACAATGTGTAAGAGGAGAGAGAGAGAGAAAAGAAGGAGGGAGAGAGAGGGCAAAATGCCTGCCATAGATGCAGGCCAGGGGATGGGCATGGGAATCAGGGGACATTGGTGGTGGGAAATGGGCACTGGTGGAGGGATGGGTGCTGGAACACTGTATGACTGAAACCCAAATATGAACATCTCTGTAATGTATATCTCACAGTGGTATAATACAAAATTTTAAAAAAATTATGCGACTTTTCTGTGTTAAAAAATTACTCCTGTATGGCTGAAACCCAAACATGAAAATTTTTGTAATTGTCAAAAAAATAAATAATAAATAAAATTTAAAAAATTACTCCTGCTGGTGCTTGGGGCCCTGTCGGATGCCTGGGATTGAACCCAGGTTAGCTGTGAGCAAGGCAAATACCCTACCCACTCTGCTATTGCTCTGGCTGTCCGTGTTCTCCTTTTTAGTTTTTCCTCAAGGGCCAATAGAAAAATAAAGCATTGCTTATAGAAACTCTTAACTATGGGAGTGAAAAGATCTTGTTTTCGGAAGCAGTCATATGTGGAATCTACTCTTCTGGTTCTTCTATATTTACTCCTTACATGTAGAGAAATGTCTGTATTCAAATGTGTGTCTAGCTATTGTGTTCCATATCTGGTAAACTCTTCCTACCTCCCCCAAATAGGCTTTTGTGCTTCTGATCCCTTATGAAATGTCTGATAGTAGGAAGTGAGAAAACTTAAACGACCCTCTCCCCAGGAGGCTGATTCTTTCTTTTGTTTAATTTTCTCTACTAACTGTAATTTTAGGCAAGGAAGAAGTCAAGCTATCATTATTCACAGATAACATGATATACCCAGAGAACCCTAAACTCTCAACCAAAAATCTCCTAAAACAATAGACACATATAGTAGAGTGGCAGGATACAAAATCAACACCCAAAAGTCGGTGGCTTTCCTATATACAAATAACGAAAGAGAAGAAAGGGATATTAAGGAAACGATTCCATTCACAATTGTGCCACAGAAAATCAAATACCTAGGAATCAACTTACCCAAGTGTGTGAAGGACCTGTACAAAGAAAACTACAAGACACTGCTCCAAGAGATAAAAGTGGACACAAGGAAATGGAAACATATTCCCTGCTCATGGATGGGGAGAATCAACATTGTCAAAATGGTAATACTCCCTAGAGCTCTGTACAGATTCAATGCAGTTCCTATAAGGATACCCATGACATTCTTCAATTTTTTTCAACTTGTTCAGAAGAACAATTTTATAATCTATTTCACAAATTTGAACCAAGAGGTATTGGACAGTTCCTCTTTCTATTTCTGCAATGTTGCAGTATTCATACCTACTATTTTTAGTATATTGAGGAATCATGTAATTATATATGTTCTGAAATTATTCAAGCTGCCTTCTAATTCAAATGTTAAAAGTTTGAATTCAAGGAAGAGAGATATACAGAACTGTAATCAGAGAGAAATGTTGCACTTTTTAAAAATTAAACATTTTATTGTACCACCGTGAGATATACAATTACAACGATGTTCATGTTTGGAGGTTTCAGTCACATAGTGTTCCAGCACCCGCCCTCCACCAGTGCCCATTTCCCACCACCAATGTCCCCAATGCCCTCCCCCTCCCATAGCCTGCCTAAATGGCAGGTTCTTTATCTCTTTTCTTTCTCCCTCTCTCTCCCTTCCTTATCCTACACATTGTGGGTTGCACTACATACACTTGGAGCCATCATGTGCATTTTTTTGCCTGCATTTAATGGTCAGTTTTATGTTGGTATCAGCTCTTTCGACATTTATTCACACATGTTCCCTTCTCTGTCTTACCTAACCTCCTGACTCCCTCACGTTTGCGGTAATTTCCACTTTTGGTAAGACCACCTGATATATTTATGTCATGCAAATAAATGCAGTCATTCTATGTCTCTCTCTTTCCTTCTGAATGATTTCACTCAACATGATCCTTTCCATGTCCATCCATTTATAGGTGAATTTCATAACTTCATTTTTCCTAACAGCTGCATAGTATTCCATTGTGTAGATGTACCACAGTTTCTTTATCCAGTCATCAGTTCTCGGGCATACTGGTTGTTTCCAGGTTCTGGCTATTGTGAATAGTGCTGCTATGAAAATAAAAGTGTGGATGGTGTTTCCGCTGTGTGTTTTTGGCTTCCCAGGATATATTCCCAGGAGTGGTATGGCTGGGTCAAAAGGGAGCTCAATTTCTAGTCTTTGGAGGAATGTCCATATTGTTTTCCAGAAAGGTTGTAAAAGTCAACATTCCCACCAACAATTTATGAGAGTCCCCCTTTCCCCACATCCACGCCAGCACTTGTTGCTTTTTCCCCTTTTGAATATGGGCCAGTCTCTGTGGTGTGAGGTGATATCTCATTGTTGTTTTGATTTGCATCTCTCTGATGATTAGTGATGATGAGCATTTTTTCATATGCCTTTTGGCCATTCGAATTTCTTCCTTATCAAAGTTTCTGTTCATCTCTTCTCCCCATTTTTTATGGGGTTGGCTGTTTTCTTCTTATATAGCTGTACCAGTGCCTGATATATCCTGGATACTAACCCCTTATCAGATAGGTATTGGGTGAATGTTCTTTCCCATTCTGTGGACTGTCTTTGTATCTTAGTCACTGTTTCTTTTGAGGTGCAGAAACTCTTTAGTTTCATGTAGTCCCATATGTTTTTCTTTTCTTCTAGTTGCTTTGTTAATGGTGTTTCACCTTTGAATATGTCTTTAGCTTCAATGTCATGTAGGGCTTTTCCTATATTTTTGTTCAATGTGCTTTATGGATTCAGGTCTGATATTGAGATCTTTAATCCATTTTGATCTGATTTTTCTGCAAGGTGTTAGACACAGGTCAAAATTAATTTTTTTACATGTAGCTGTCCAGTTTTCCCAGCACTACTTGTTGAAGAGGCTTTCCTTACTCCGATTTGGACTCTTTGCACCTTTGTCAAAGATTAACTGATCGTGTCTTTGAGGGTGGGTGTCAGGATACTCAACTCTATTCCATAGATCCACAGGTCTGTTTTTATTCCAGTACCACGCTGTTTTTATTACTGCTGCTTTGTAGTACAGTTTGAGGTTGGGAAAGGTGATGCCTCCCATCTTCTTTTTTTCCCAAGGATTGCTTTCGCTATCCGTGGGGGTTTATTATTCCATACGAATTTCAAGAGTGTTTGGTCAATTTCTTTAAAGAATGTCATATGTATCCTTATAGGAACCGCATTGAATCTGTACAAAGCCCCCTCGGGAGTATTACCATCTTGACAATGTTAATTCTCCCCATCCATGAGCAGGGAATGTGTTTCCATTTCATCGTGTCCTCTTTTATTTGTTGAAGCAGTGTCTTGTAGTTCTCTTTGTATAGGTCCTTTACACACTTGGGTAAGCTGATTCCTAGGTATTTGATTTTCTGTGGTACAATTGTGAATGGAATCGATTTCTTAATATCCCTTTCTTCTCTTTTTGTTATTCGTGTATAGGAAAGCAACTGACTTTTGGCTATTAATTTTGTACCCTGCCACTCTACTATACATATCTATTGTTTCTAAGAGTTTTTGGGTGGATAGTTTAGGGTTCTCTAAGTATAATATCATGTCATCTGCAAATAATGATAGCTTGATTTCTTCCTTGCCTATCTGGATGCCCTTAATGTCCTTTTCTTCTCTGATTGCTATGGCGAGTACTTCCAGTACTATATTGAATAAAAGAGGTGAGAGAGGACAACCTTGTCATGTTCCTGATCTTAAGGGGAAGGCTTTCAATTTTTCCCCATTGGGAATGATGGGCTTTTGGTCTATGGCTTTGACTATCTTGAGGAAGCTTCTTTCAATTCCCATTTTCTGGAGAATTTAATTATGAATTTTAATTCATAATTAAAATTCATAATTTTAATTATGAATGGGTGCTGGATTTTGTCAAATGCTTTTTCTGCATCTATTTATAGGATCATATGGTTTTTATTTTTTCTCTATTGATATGATGTATTATGTTGATTGATTTGCGAATGTTGAACCATCCTTGCATTCCCGGGATGAATCCTACTTGGTCATGATGTATGATCTTTTGATGAGTCTTTGGATTATGTTTCCTGGTATTTTGTTCAAGATCTTAGCATCTGTGTTCATCAAGAAGATTGGTCTGTAATTTTCCTTTTTTGTGTTGTCTCTCCCTGCTTTGGGTATTAGTGTGATAGGTGCCTCATAAAATCTATAAAAATGTTGACATCACAACAGAAAATACAGAAATCCAAAAGATCATCAAAGATTACTTTGAGAACCTGTATGCCATGAAACATGAGAACCTATAAGAAATGGATAAATTCCTGAAGTTCTATAACCTCCCACGATTGCAAGAAGAAGACCTCCAATATCTGAATAAGCCTATTGCCATCAAGGAAATTGAAACGGTAATTAAAAGTCTGCCCAAACACAAAAGCCCAGGTCCAGATGGGTTCACTAGTGAATTTTACCAAACCTACTGCCTGTCCTGTTCAAGCTTTTCCAGGAAATAGAAGAAACAGAAACACTCCCAAACAGCTTCTACGAGGCTCAAATGTTGCACTTTTAATTTTATGAAAATTATTTGTGCAAAAGGGTGATATTAAGATGCTAATTGAAATAAAATCCAATTAAGTTTCCTCCAAGTTTCCAAAAAGGAATAAATATTACTAAAGTGATAGACAAAAGGGCATTTTTATGTTCTGTGTTCCCAAAGACAGGACATGGATTTTTGTTTTATATAGAAAATTATCTGCTTGCACCTAAGGCTGGCTGGAAGTCCCTTACTTATGGCGTATGTGTGATTTCATCTACTTCTTTCACATAAAACCCACCCCTAAGTCTCAGATCATTCTACTTTAATTTCAAGGCTAAAAGACAAACGGAAGTAGCCATCACACCACCTCTCTCTCAGGCCCAGTTTTTTTTTTTTACCAACAAAGGCAGATGAAACAGATCTACTTGAGCAGACTAATGAAAGTTAGAATAGAATAAAACCAAATAAAACATATGACCAGGATTTAAATTTGTTTTACTTTTTTTTAATTGAATCGCCATCAGATACAATCACAAGGTTGTTCATGATTGAGTTTCAATCAGACAATGTTCCTATACCCATCCCTTCACCAGTATACATTTCCTACCACCAGTGTCCTCGGTTTCCCTCTCGCCACTCTCCCCTGTTCTCCCAGCCTACCTCTATGACAGTCACTTTTCTTCTCTCTCTGTCTTGGTCCGTCTGTCTGTCTGTCTGTATGTATGTCTGTCTGTGTTTGTCTCTCCCTTTCTTTCTCTCTATCCTTTGCATTATGGTTTGCAATACAGATACTAAAAGCTGTATTTATCTCTTTACCTACTTTCTGCATTTACTTCTTGTCCAGAATGATCATCCAACTATCATTATCTTACTGGTCCCTTCTGTTCTTCTCTTTGGCTGTATTATAGCTTTTTACCTTTTATAACAACAGTAGCAGTTAATATTTCCAAGCATTTATTATCATTGTTCATTTATCATTTCACTTAACATTTGTGGTAATATTATTAAGTAGGTACTATCAACCTATTAATTTTACAGGTAGGAAACAGAGTAGAGGATTTTATTGACTTGCTAAAATCAATATGGCTTAAAAATAAAGGAAATAACTCTACTATATTGAACTGCAATTCTCAAACTTACCTAATATCACCTTCACCCTTTTGTTCTTTATTTTATTTTTATTTTATTTTATTTTATTTTATTTATTTATTTATTTTGCTTTTTGGGTCACACCCGGCAATGCTCAGGGGTTACTCCTGGCTCTGCACTCAGGAATTACTCCTGGCGGTGCTCGGGGACCATATGGGATGCCGGGGATCGAACCCAGGCCGGCAGAAGCCGGCCATGTGCAAGGCAAATGTCCTACCCGCTGGGCTATCGCTCCGGCCCCTTGTTCTTTATTTTATATGTGCAAAATATCAGTTCTGCTTCCCTTATATCAGCATTTTGGCAATTAAATGTGGTTATTGAGATAAATTATATTTAGGAATTAACTTTACATCCTCATTTCTAACAGACATGACTTTAGAAAAAGTTTATAGGTTTTTATAGTACTGGCTTCTGCTATAGAATTACTTAGATTTGAATATTTTTATCCCTGCAGTGAAAATCTCCCTTATTACATATCTATTGACAAATTCAGCTTCTTTCCCCATGTTTTCTACTCAGAAAACTGTTTTTGATTCCTTCTTAAATTTTATATGATCTGCATACATATTCATCATTGGGAACTTGGAGCATTGGGTCACTTTTTTTCCTCTCAGCCAGTCACAAACTTGTGAGTAGAAATTTCAGGAGAAGCAAGCCCTCAGGGTCTTTCTGAACTCAAACTTCTAAAAGTTGCACTATTAGTGGATGTGAGAAGAAAGGGACACTCACTCACTGTTGTGGGAATACTGACAGGCTCAGCCATTTTGGAAAACAAATGGACATGCCTCCCCAAACAGAAATTTAGCTCTCATTTAACCTAGAAGTACCCCTCCTGGGAATATATCCTGGGGTCCAAAAATCACAGCAGATACACCATCTGCATTTCTATATTCATTGCAACACTATTCAGAACAGTCAGAATCTGGAAACAACAAGAGTGCCCCAGAACAGAAGACTGGATAAAGAAACTATGGTACATCTACACAATGAAATACAATGTAGTTGTTAGGAAAAATGAAGTCATGAAATTTTCTTACAAATGGATGGACATGAAGATTATCATGCTGAGGAAAGTTGGAAGGAAAAGGACAGATACAGAATGACTGCATTCATCTGTGACATATAAATCAAAATATTTTGAGACTAAAATCCAAGGCAAAACAGTATTCAGGAAGAACTGTCAACCATTGGATTTTACCAACTATGTGGGGGTCAGAGTTTACACAAGATAGAGAAGGTATATGTCAGTCAATAATAGTTGAAAATGTTAATGCTATGACATATATACATATATATATATATATATATATATATATATATATATACATATATACATATTACGACACCAAAATCCAATGTCAGGCGAAACGTGGATCAGGAGGTATTACCAAAAGTGGAAATTACCGCAACGTGTGGTTAGGTAAGACAGAGAAGGGAACATGTGTGAATAAATGACAAAAGGCCTAATATCAACCTAGAACTGAGCATTAAGCACAGGCAAAAAAAATGCACATGATGGTCTCTAAGTGTATGTAGTGCAACCCACAATGTATAAGAGAAGGAAAAGAGAGAGAGGGAGAGAAAAAGATAAAGAACCTGCCATTGAGGCAGGCTATGGGAGGGGGAGGGATGTTGGTGGTGGGAAATGGGCACTGGTGGAGGGCGGGTGCTGGAACACTATGTGACCGAAACCTCTAAACATGAACAACATTGTAATTGTATATCTCACAGTGGTATAATAAAATGTTTAATTAAAAATCATAAAAAAGAAACTGCTAATGCTAAACTAAAACTGAGTATTGGAAGTAGATAAAGGGATGTGCATAATGACCCTTCAATATATGTATCACAAACCTCAATGTGCAATAGGAGAGAGAGAGAGAGAGAGCGAAGAAGAAAAGGAAAAGTGCCTGGCGTTGGGAAGGAAACAGGGGACATTGGTGGTGGGAAATGTGCACTGGTGGTGGGATGGGTGTTGCAAAATTGTGTGACTGAAACATAATCATGAACAGCTTTGTAATTGTCTAACCGACGGTAATATAATAACAATTTTTTAAGTATACAACTTGAGGAATATAAGAAATTTCAGGGATGTTGTGTACCTAGTATCAATGTTTGTTTTAAAGTTAAATTTACTGAATAACAGTGCTTTGACTTTGTGTACTATTGTTATGATCAATATGTTTATTTCAGATTGTTTCATTTTAACTTAGTGTTGTTGCAGGAAAGGCTCAAGAAATCATCATGCATATATGAAAATTTATCAAATTGTGGAGATGCTAATGCTTGTTTGATTGTTGTTAAATAATTATCATTTCAATACACATTGCTTAAAGAAGATAAAAAATAAAAATAAGTAAAAAAAAGAAAAATAGGTATAGATATAATCCAATAGATACCATGACAAGGGTAGATAGACTAAATATAAGTATTACGCTAAGTATGGGGAATAGAAGGAGAGGTGTTGTGTACCGGATTTCTCTCCTATTGCACATTGAGGTTTGCAATACATATATTGAAGGGTCATCATGCACATTCCTTTATCTACTTCCAATACTCAGTTTAGTTTATTAGATAATCATTAGTTAATTCACATTATGTTACTTTAGCAAATTTAACTCAAATTTTCTTAAACATTTGGTTTTCTATTATAACATGGTTAAGAGGGTAGATTCTTAAATAGGACTGTTTGGACTTGAGTTCTTGTTTTAACACTTTATTTTGAGTAAACTGCTTAATACTGGCACATCCATTCTTTTGTTAAACAAATACATATCTTTATTTATAATGAACTTATAAATGTATTTAAGTTAAATTAATTAATAAATGTAAAGTACCTAGAAAAGTGGCTTCTGGCAAACTTTCAATATTGTTTATTATTACTGTGTTAGCAAGACCATCTTCTCCAAATCCATGATGTTAGTTTATAAAAATCCACCAGGCAAAAGTAGACTCTTTGTTTTCGTGATATTTGATATAATTAATATTTAAAATCATTATCATCACAGTGTTAACTCTACTCTATCCTAAAAATTATGTGTATGCATATGAATTATAGGCTTTTCATTTGAAATTCTGCTTGTGTAGTCACTTTAATTGTAAATGAACCTACAAAATGTTAAAGCATAAATTATGATGATGACTAAACACAGAGGCGCTTCCAGTTAACTAAAGTGTGCATCTAAGTTGACTGTACAGGATGAATAATTGGATAGTGTGGTAAAGAATGCTTCTGAAGACCGGCGTCTGCTAATTAGATCTTCTACACCATTTCAGTGTTTTCCCAGCTGGAAGGCCCAGAAGGCAGTTGAACATTAGCTTTGTGGCTTTTAGGGGTAACCTACAGTTTGTTAGAAATCCAACAGAGGGTTGGGGGTGAACACCATGGGTCTTTTCTCAGGCTTCCGGTTAACAGATTAAAATTTTACTAAAAGTGAAGAAAAATAAAGGAAAAATTCTCCTACATCTCTTCTCCTTTTCTCCTTTTCCTCCTCTTCTTCATCCTCATCCATTTCCTCTCCCTCCTTTCTTCTTCTTCTTCTTCTTCTTCTTCTTCTTCTTCTTCTTCTTCTTCTTCTTCTTCTTCTTCTTTCTTCTTCTTCTTCTTCTTCTTCTTCTTCTTCTTCTTCGTCGTCTTCGTCTTCTTCTTCTTCTTCTTCTTCTTCTTCTTCTTCTTCTTCTCCTTCTCCTCCTCCTCCTTTTCCTCTTCCTTCTCCTCCTCTTCATCATCATCATCATCATCATCTTCTTCTTCTTCTTCATCTATTTTTCTTCCTCTACTTCTTCTTCCTCTTCTTTTTCTTCCTCCTCCTCCTCCTCCTCCTCCTCCTCCTCCTTCTCCACCTCTTTTACCTCCTCCTTCTTTTCCTGCCTTACCTCCTCCCCATCCTGTAAATTTTTTTCTGGGGAAAACTTCATTTTTCTGTAGCAGATTACCTCTCTCACATGACTGAGATCTTTAATATACACTAAATCAAGAAGCAGAGCAAATCATAAAGGTTATTAATTTCTCATTATCTTTAATAAGAATGGTTTAGACAGATATTCTAATCTAGTAAAGAGAAGGCTACTTGCAATATTATAAGAGGATTTTCATCCTCTTTGAAAAGACTCCAGAAAGTCTTCTGCTGATACATGTGATTATAACTGCACAAAAGTCCAGAAAATGTGAGAGCTGCCTTGTGATCATAAAGAGGGTCTCTTTGTAGGACAATATCTCCACAACACAGAATACTAACCTTTATATGATCATAGCATGCCACCAGGAGACATCTAGTATCTCCTATCTTTGGACTTTTGCACTTAAATATAAGCATTCTCATTGTTTAATCCTAAGAAAAGGGTGTCTTGTAGCCAAAGATGACCTAACTAAAAGTTTCTATATTATAATAAAATTGAGATATAGAAAGAGGAAGAGTCTTGCCTATGTTTGTATTGCAAAGAGAACAAATTATGCTTTATTATATGTTGGACAAGCTATACCCCTTTCATTTATTTTGACTTTTGCTTTTTAGAAATTTGGCCATACCAGGTCATGGTCAGGGGCTATTTCTGGCTCTGTGTTCAGGAATGTCCTGGGCAGTGCTTGCAGGACCTTATATGGTCCTGTTTTTTTGTGCCAAGGTCACCATTACGCAAGGTAATTACTTTAATCCTTGTATCATCTCTCCAGCCCTACATCCCTTTCAAACAGCATGTACACACACTCAAGTGTAACAGTTTCTGTCTTTGAATTGGAAGTTTGTTTCATTTACATATATTCTAATTACCGACCTATTTGGTTTGTTCTTACTGCTTTGGTTATTACTTGCATATTGTTTCACCCTTTAATGTCTCTTTTAGCTTGAAAGATACTTTTCCCCAGGTGAGAAGTCTACACATGTTTATGATCTTAAAACTCTCTAAATTTCTCTAGTCTTCTCTCAATTTGACATTACTTGAAAAATTAAGATAGTTATGAGCATTTTAGTTCCCCCTCAAACTAATTGTTTTTAATAATAACAATAATCTATAAGAATGTCTTTATACATCTACCATAGTAAATTTATACGTAAACTTCATAATATGATGTCACTCTGAATTCAGTGGCATAAGTGGCTTTATATTGGTTTCCAATATGTTAAAATTTATGATGTGATACTTTGCTACATATTAGGTAGCTGTTTTATTGTAAACTTCAAAAAATTAAAAAAAAATCAAACCCAAAATGTGTGCATAATTTGAAGTCTTAGAGCACTCCTTTATTGAAAAATAAACAAGGCATTGTGTCAAGAGGGAGTTGGACGGCCAGATCTCATGTTTGCGTGCAGGAGCCCCAGGTTTGAATCTCCTGGTTAATGTTGGGCATAATCCCTACACAGATCTGGTAGCAACTCCTGAGCTACTGCTGAGCATGACCTAAAAGAAAATAAATAAACAATAGATGGACAAAAAGAAAAGAAACAAGTCAAGGTATTATAATATTTTTTTTATTCTATATGTCTCATAGACCACAGCATTTCCTCTTTTATCTACTTTGAACAAACATTTCAAGATGAATTTTAGTATGAAAACTTTTATGTGGCTTTAAAAAGTCAAGAATCTTTCTTTTGTTTTAATAATCATGTTTTATTAAAGTAACTTTCTTATAAATGTTTAGATTCCAGATTTCATCACTAAAACCAATATGTGTATGAGAATTTTATTTTTTTTTTAAAGTTTATCTTTTGGTTTTGTTTTGTTTGGGGCCATATCTCTCAGTGCACAGGGGTTATTCCTGGCTCTGTTATTCCTGGTGGTCTCAGGGGACCATATGAGAAGCCAGGGATCCATCCTAGGTAGGCTGAGTGCAATTCACATCTGAATAAAGAAAATGCTAGGATCTTTTTCTTTTTTTTATTTTTTATTTTTTTTAAATTTTTTATTATACCACAGTGAAACATACAGTTACAAAGGTGTTCATAATTGGTTCTTGGTAATACAGTATTCCAGCACCCATCCCTCCACCAGTGCCCCATCACCACCACCAATATACCTACACCCCTCCCGCCCACCCCCAGACTGCCTCAGTAGCAGGTACCCCCTTTTCCTCTCTCTCTCTGTCTCTCTGTCTCTTCATCTCTCTCCCCCTTCTTTTTACACATTGCAGCTAGCCCTGCAGACATTTAGGGTTTATCATGTAAGTCTCTTTGTGTATATTCAATGGTGAGTTCTAGTTTGACATTATCTTTGCCCATGCTCAATAAAACACTGGTATATATTTATATCCCATTAATGAATGTAGTCATTCTATATCTGTCTTTTTCCCTTCTGACTAATTTCACTCAGCATGATAGTCTCCATGTCCATCCACTTGCAGGTAAATTTCACAATTTCGTCTTTTCTGACAGCTGCATAGTATTCCATAGTGTAGATGAACCACAGTTCTGTTCTCAGGCATTTAGTTTGTTTCCATATTCTAGCTATTGTGAATAGCACAGCGATGAATAAAGAAGTACAGATAGTGTTTCTGCTATGTGTTTTTTGGTCTCTCGGGTATATTCCCAGGAGTGCTATTGCTGGATCAAATGGGAGCTCAATATCTAGTTTTTGGAGGAATGCCCATATTGTTTTCCAAAAGGGCTAGATCAGTCGGCACTCAATATTTAAAAGTTGCTTTCTAATTCTATCATCTATGAATCTTAATCTGCTTTTAATATTTCTAGCTCTTTACCTTTTGTATAAAATTATAAGTAATTTCCTCAGCTTTGTTTTACAATACTCATTACATTGTAAAAACTCTCAATGAAATGGGAATAGAAGGAACTTTCCTCAATCTAGTTAAAATCAGTTACCACAAACCCACAGCAAACATCATACTTGTAGGGAAAAAATGAAAGCTTTCCCTCTAAGATCAGGCCTAGGACAAGCTCACCCAACTCTCACTACTACTATTCAACATAGTATTAGAAGTCCTGGCCAGAACAAATAGGCAAGAAAGAGATATTAAGAGGATCCAGGGTAGAAAATGAAGAAGACAATCACTATTTTCAGAAGACATGATAATTAGAAAACCCAAATAGTCTAGATAAAAACAAACAAAAACCCAAACCAAACAAGCCAAAAAGGTCTCATAGAAACAATAAACTGTAACAAAGCCTCAGGCCACAAAACAGACATGCAGAAATCCATAGAAGAGGGAAATAGAGAAAAATTCCATTCACAATTGTTCTTCAGGAAATGAGGTATCTGGGTTTACAAAAGAGGTGAAAGACTTATACAAAAGAACATGCCTCTACTAAAAGAAATAGAAGAGAAGACACAGCACGCCTGCTGTTTGTGGATCAGAGTGATTAATGGAGGTCAAGTGAGTCTTACCCAAAACACTACAAAGGTTCAGTGCAGGTCTATGAAAATATCCATGACATTTTTTATAGACATTGTGCATATGTTATTCAAATTTAAATGAAATAACACCCCTTCCCCACACACCAAATTAAAACTAAAGACATGTTACAGGGAAAACATTTTCTTTTTTAACTAAAATATGTCCATCTGTCCACCTCTAGGAAATCTGTCCATTTCTAGGATGAAAATAAAAATTTTTTTTGCTTGTTTTTTCACACCGGCGATGCTCAGGGATTACTCCTGGCTCTGCACTCAGGAATTACTCCTGAAAGTGCTTGGGGGACCATTTTGATGCCAGAGATCAAACCCAGGTTGGCTGCTTGCAAGGCAAACTCCCTTCCTGCTGTGCTATTGCTCTGGTCCAAGGATAAAATTCTTTGAGACGCTTCCATGGTGAACTCACACTTATTTTAATTATTGCTGAAGTAGAGAACATCATGCGACAATTAGGATGGGAAGGAATGGGAGTGAAGATAGATGGTCAGCAACTACACCATCTCTGCTTCGCTGATGACATTGTTCTAATAACACCAAACATTAGCCAAGAGGCACAAATGCTGGCTGACTTTGACCGAGAATGTAGAAAGATAGGTCTACAGCTAAATCTCAACAAAACTATGTTCATGAAAAATGAACTAGTTCCAGAGGCCCCATTCACTCTCAATGGAACAAACATCTCTGAATGCAGCAGTTACGTGTACCTAGGTCGAGAAGTCAACATGATGAATGACCTAAAACCTAAGCTGCGCAGGAGGAAGAGAGCGGCATGGAATGCCTTCAAAAGCATCGAAGAAATAGCTAAAAAGACAAAGAACCTCTGGCTCCAGGCACCTCTCTTCAGCTCCACTGTTCTCCCTGCACTAACATGGGCCCTACGAAAGCAGGATGAGAACGCTATTTGGGTCTCCAAAGAGGAATCAAAAGAGCTATGCTTGGAATATCACGCCTCACTCAAGTGAGAGAAGGAATTCGGAGCTCTGACCTAAATCGCTGTTCCAGAGTCAGGGACGCTGTCTTGTTTGCCAAGGCATCAAAAAACAGGTGGTCTGGATATGTAATGCAACTTGGAGACGACAGCTGGACTAGAGCCGTTACCGACTGGATCCCACGGGAGGTAAAAGATCACATGGCTGCCCACCTACAAGATGGTAAGACTTCTTCATCAAGACCCTGAATGAACGGTTTGAGGCTCTTTGTATTCCTGAAGCAACGAGATGCCATTGGGTGACACTGGCACTTGATAGGGTCAAATGGAAATATTACTGGCACCCGCTGGAGAAAATCGATGAATAACGGGATGTCAAGTGATCAAGTGATTGCTGTAGTCACTAATCCTGTCAACAAAAGCATTTGTAATTCTGTAAACTATTCAGTTGTTATAAATTTGGTGCAATCATACAGGATATTTGACTTTTATAGAAGCAGTTTCTCCAGGGAAATTTCTCTTTCTTTTTCCTTTGTCTCATAGCCTCTGCTTGAAGACAACTTTCCCTTCAACACATTGGTGTGTGTGCTATTGTTTATGTTTGCTTCTTACACTAGAAGTACAGGACTATGGGATACCAGCTTTTTGAACAAGGTCTCCTGCTCGGTGATCAGATTTAGTATGACTCCATGATTTGAATCTTGTTTCCTAAGCTCCTTGGGTCTTTGGTAATTAGCACAACCAGAAATAATCATTATTGGATTTACTTGGTATTTGATTTATAAATGCTTTCAGATTCAGAGATTGACATTTACTGTGCTCCCTTAAATTTCTGGGTTTCTACATTCATTTTTACTTTTGGACTAAATTGACTTAAGAAGCTTCATGGACATTTTAAAGATGATTTTTATGCTTTTTCTTATATTTATATTTGCATGGGAACAGTGGAAGTTTGGGCAATATGTTTCACTTTCTGTTGGCATTATTATTATTATTTATTAGGGGGCCATACCAGTGGTGCTCAGGGAAGCAGCTCTGGCCCTGTGCTCAGCCATGATTGGGAGATCATGTGGTGCCAGTGGTTGAACCTGGCCTTTTCCATGTAAGCAATTACTCTAGCATGTTGACCACATCTCCAGGTCTCTGTTGATTTTATTATTTGATTGTATTTGTAGATAGTCTCTAAAGACTCTAAAGAGTTATCATAATATGTACATATATATTTATGCCATGCAAATAAATGCAGTCATTCTGTATCTGTCTCTCTCCTTCTGGCTAATTTCACTCAACATAATCTTTTCCATGTCCATCCATTTATAGGCAAATTTTATAACTTCATTTTTCCTAACAGCTGCATAGTATTCCATTGTGTAGATATATCAGGAGGTCTTGTCAAAGGTGGAAATTATCACAAACGTGTGGGAGTCAGAGTTTAGGTAAGATAGAAAATGGAACAGGATGCTAATAATTGTTGAGGGCACTAATGCCAACCTAGAACTGAGCATTAAATAGAGGCAAAAGGATACACATGACAACCTTTTAATGTATATTCTGTAATCCATAGTCTGGAAGGGAAGGAAAAGAGAAAGAGAAAGGGAAAGAAATAAATAACCTGCCATGGAGGTGGGCTGGGGAAGGGGAGGGAACAGGGGATGTTGGTGGTGGGAGATGGGCACTGGTGGAGGGACGGGTGCTGGAACACTGTATGACCAAAACCCAAACATGAACTTTTAATTGTATATCTTTTTATTTGTATATCTCACGGTGGTATAATAAAATACTTAAAAAAAAAGACTCTAAAGAGTTATCAATTCCTCTTCCCATTTGTATTTAAGCTTTTCTAAACTTGAAAATTATAGATTACATTTAGGACATATGTGTCTTTTGCTTTAAGCATTTGCTCATTTGAGACCAGGTATTTGTATTAACAATCATAAAGAGAAAGAAAAGGAACTGTACTTATTTATTTATTTATCTATCTATTTATTTATTTTTTTTCTTTTTTGGGTCACAATCGGCAATGCTCAGGGGTTTCTACTGGCTCTGCACTCAGGAATTACTCCTGGCGGTGCTTGGGGGACCATATGGGTCGCCGGGGATCGAACCCGGGCGGCATGGGCCGACCCGTGCAAGGCAAATGCCCTACCCACAGGACTATCGCTCCGGCCCCTGTATTTATTTTTTATGGTGATAACTGCTTCAATTTGTCGGTGTTGCATACATAATTGCACGCATAATAAACTATGCATACATGGTTTATTAGTTCCTGTTCTTCAGAATAACAGCCAATAGAATATATTTTCATGCATATATATTCATATGTATTATGAGAAATTGGTTTGTACAATTATGAACCAAGCAACTGCTTAGAGACTAAGTAATCTAATAGTCTGTCCTCTGAAAATTGGGGTTCTCAGGAAACCAGAGGTATAATTCAGTATGTCTGAATGCCTGGGAAATAGCTTAGCCTATGGTTTGATGCCAAAAACAAAGATGAGCTGTCCCAGTACAATCACCGAAGTCAGGAAAAAAGGAGCAATAGAGTAAATTCCTCCATCCATATTTTTGTTCTATTAAAGCCCTGAATAAATTGGATAATGCCCACCCACATTGGGGAAGGCAATTTAATTCACTTAGTCCACTAATTCAAATGCTAATCTAATCCAGAAACAGCCACACAAATACACCCAGAAATAATGTTTAATTTTGGCACCCTGTGGCCAGTCAAGCTGACAAGCAAAATTAATCATGACACATAGAGATGTTTAAAGCAGGTAACCCAGACATTAGGAAATACACTGTGCTTGACTGTGAAGGTCCTTTTCCCCACAGAAGAGGGAGATGGTCCACTTGTGGGGTTGAGACAAGATTTTAACTGAAAGGAATAATTGCTCATCCTCATTCCTCTGAGAACAGAAAAAGAGCTGTTGGACTTTGGGAGGGAAGATTAACCCCAACCCGCACCCTGTTACTGTTCAGAGGTAGGGCTGGGAAAAGTTGGGTTTAAACTTGGAGAAAAGGAGTCATAACTTGCTTAAGCTCAGAACCCTTTGCACTTGATTTTTTTTTCTTTAATGTGGAGAGCAATTGCCTCTAATTACTTTGTTAAACACTCAAGCTATTTGACTGACACATCTAACACAAGTAAAAAATATGGAGAATAATTAAAATTCATACATAAATTTAAATATATTTTAAATATCTTCGACAGGTTTAGTGGTGTTTCGTTGTTGTTATATACTATCATTTTTTCGTCCTCTCCCTTCTTCAGTTTCTTTGTTGTTTTTGTCCCAGTGACTGGTGACTGTACATGTTTGGTTGCGGTGTTTACACCCTTGGTTGTGGCGCTTTCTGGGAGTCATGCATATGATTGTGGTTCTTTCCGAGATTTCAGTCATCAAGTTAAGGTACCCACACACTTTCTGGTTGTACTGATCCTTAGGCCTCAATGTGGTGCTCACGGATGTGTTTGCCCGGGCTTTCTAGCTGTCTGTATTACTCACACATTTCAGTTGTGGTGCTGCTAGGGGTAATGCATTTTAGTCGCAGTTCTCACATCTGGCTTTGAGTCACACCCTGTTGTGGAGCTGGAGGTACCAGCAACTCCTACTTGGTGTATTTGGGCAGCACCAGGGATCAGACTCATGATTTCAGGCTTGCAAGGCACTTTTAGTTATTGAACGATATTATTGATGTCTTTTAGGATTATTGTTATAATTATTCTGATATAGTCCTCATTCTCCAGTAGTAGTTACACTTTTAAAAACTGATTTATCACTAGCTTATTATGGAATTCAGCGATGGAATTTCAGTATGGAATTTTAGTGTGGACTTTCAGAGATTTACTTTCTTCTCTATACATGAGTGTGAGACTAGTCACACCATCCAAGTTCTAGTACCGTCTGATTACAAAAAGACCGCTCAGCTTCCCCCCAGAGCACCTCCCTTTTGCCTAGGAAACTATTATAATTTTCACCAATCCTTGGAAGTTAATTTTATTGGAGTTTGCCAGTTTATCTGCTTTACTTATTTGTAATTCACACATGAGTAAAACCATGCAGCAATTATTGTTCACATCCAAACTTACTTCCCCTGGTATAATCACCTTAAGTATATAACTTTTGTCCCCCAAATGATTTCATCTGTTATAATAGCAGAATAGTGTTGCTCTTCCATGTATATATCTAGTCATCTGTAGATGGGCATTAGGTTGGTTCCATATTGCGGCTGTTGTGAAAGTGCTGTTGGCAATAAACATGGGGCAAATATTCTTTACTCTAGATAGAAGCCCAGGAGTGCTGTTGTTGAATGGTACAGAATTTCTTTTTTTTTTTAATGGAATCTGTGCCATTTTTTTAAGGGAAACTACACCAATTTATGTTCTCAGAACAGTGTGGAGAGTTCTTTTTCTCCACATACTCAGCAATATTTTTTGTTTCCAATATTTTCACATTGACTATTCTCAAAGGTGTAGAACTATTAATTTCAGTGTAGTTTTGATTTGTATTTGCCTAATAAGAAGTGTTGAGAATTATTTTTCTTTGGGTTATCTGTAAGTCTCTTTTGGGGAGTGTGTTTTCCTTAGGCTTTGCCCATTTTTATTGCTGTTGTTGAGTCACACCTGGCAATACTAAGGATGTTCATAGGTTACTTCTGGCGGTGCTTGGGAGACCATGTGGGTGCCAGGGATCAAACCCATGTCAGCCATGTGCAAGGCAAGCTCCCAATCCATTGGACAATCTCTCCAACTCCAATATTTGTCCATTAAAAAAAAACTGGATTACTTGCTTTTTTGTTGTAGGGTTTAGTGAGTTCTTTGTGCTATTTTGGATATTAACACCTTTTTTCAGGTGAATTCTAAAAAAACATTCTCCCAATTACTAGTTTGGCTTTTCGGTTTTGTACTAGCTTCTTTCACTGTGCAAAAGCTTTTCAATTTGGTGCAGTTCCATTTGGCCATTCTTCCTTTCATTTCTCTTGTTATTCAAGTTGAATATATAAACATACTTCTGATTTTGAGGTCTAGAACATAGCACATCTTTGCTATGTACTTCATGATTTCAGGTCTAATATAGAAATCTTTAATTTTTAGTTCACTTTTGTGTATGTTGTTAAGGAATGATTGCTTTTCTTTATAAACTTGTTACTGCCCAGTTTTCTAAGAAAGTCATTTTTTAAAAAATACTTTTTATACCACTGTTAGATATACAATTACAAGATGTTTATGTTTGAATTTTGGTTCTACAGTGTTCCAACACCCATCCCTCCGCCCCTGCCCATCTCACATCACCAATGTCCCCACCTCCCTCCTCCTTCCCCCCCAGCCTACCTCCATAGCAGGTTCTTTATCTTCTCTCTCTCTCTCTCTCTCTCTCCTTCTAGTTTCCCTTTCTTACACATTGTTGATTATAATGTCTTCTAGAACATGATCTGTTCCACTAATTTGATGTACCAGGTCCGGACCACAAAAATGGCAGCTATTATGGTGAGCAAGTCTCATCCGGCTGCGTCCAAGGCCCTACAGAGGTAATGGTCCAAGAAAGTCGTTTATTGAATAGATTTTCCCTTTACTCATAAAGGTCTCAGCTTTTTGTCATAGGTTAGATGTACATATACATGTGAATTAATTTCTAGGATCTCTATTCTGTTCATTTGGTCCATGGGCATGTTCCCTCTTTCCCACCTGACCCCACTATTTATTATACTGTTTAAATTACTATTACTTTGTAACATAGTTTGGAGAAAAAGATGATGTCCATTTTTCTTGTTTTCTTAAAAAATTTATTTTGAGTATTCGAATTTTTTTGGTGACTTCATATGAAATTTAGAATTTTTTTCTGTTTTTTTTTTCATAAATGCCATTGGTTTCTGGTAGGGATTGTGTTGAATTGATTGATTGCTTTAGGTAAGATGACCATTATAGTCACTTGTATCACTTATCTTCCCATTGTTCATTGATTTGCTCGAGTGGGCGCCAGTAATGTCTCCATTCATGGGAAATGAGGTCCATTATTGTTACTGTTTTTGGCATATCGAATACACCACAGGTAGCTTGCCAGGCTCTGCCATGGCTCTGGGTTCATCCCAGTGGGCCCAGTCTTTTTCTATGTCAGTCCATCAACCATCCGGGACCCGTGGGGAAGAGCCATGGTTGTAGAGAAGCCTGTCTCCTGTCTGCCACCTGCTGATGCATCTGGGCACTGCATCCACACCTGGATTGTCTGGTAATGTGAAGCATCAATCCCTTTCACTGGCATTTCTCGTAAGACTCTTGGCTCCAGTCCCTGTTTGGTAAGATCACAGTGATTAATGAAACCTGGAGATAAGAAGGAAGTAAAGTGGTAGAAGATCTAGGTGTTCTTCTGTGTGCTGTAGCCCATGATGCTGCCTACCTTGAGCTGGAAGGTCTTCAGGAGAGCCCGGTGACCAGGTCGTGCAGCTGCAGCGTGTTCTTCACATTGTGGAGGGAGCACAGTACGAGGAAGTTGGACCTGAAGCAAGCCACCCATTCCAACATGTCTTTCTCGTGCTCAGTAACGAGGAACACTTGGACTATTCAGGGTCTGTGAAGTCGATGTTGATGAGGGATAGTTGGGAGAGTGGCGATTGGTCTTGAAGGTGAACATGGTCCCTTCGTTGGTCACGTAGTCGTACTCTCCCTCAAAGTTGTCGATCAGTTTGACCCACTTCAGATTCCAGTAACACCATTCGATTCTTGCATTAGGTCACAGTACCAAAGCCGGTTTATTGGATCACATCCCTCTGACAACAAGACATAGCGACCATCATCTGATAACTCAGCTCCACCAATCCACTTAGGCTCGTAAGGGAAACTTCGGCACACAAAATATCTTCTGACTGATCAGTCCCCAAGACATGGTAGTAGAACTTTTGGTGGAGATTGGTAGATGTCTCTGTGCCATCACTTTTTCCTTTCTGTTGGGGATAGGAGTTGTAGACCATTCCCTTCCCATCGTCCCCTATCCCATCTAGGCCATTCTTTCAAGCACATCTGGAAGCTCTTTGGCACCTACTTTCATGAACTTAGTTGTCACCCAATCTGAGCCACTGGCACTCAGACCATAGGCAAAATAGTCACCATCTTCATTGAAGGCAGAGCCACCATGCCATCATCAGAGAACATGTTGGCGTCCAGGGACCACTCTGGCTTCCCCTCTAAGGAATCCTGCACATATAATACCCATTGGTTTGTAAAGTTGTGTTGTAAAAATAGAAATACCGCTTCCCCTTCTTGAAATGGCAACTGTACTTGGGGTAGTCGTAGAGCTCAGTCATTCGCTTTTGTACAGACCTCTGATAGGTCACTGCTCCAGAAATGGTATCGTAATCTTGTTCTGGGTCTCCACAAAAGCCATTTTCGCTGTCGGGATCTTTGGACCACACGTAAGGGTCAGAGAGTTTATGCCCATGGTAATCCTGAACGGAGCTCTCGTCGTGGTACACGTAGGGGTACTGGAAGGACAGCATGGCCAGGGGCCGACCGGGGGTGGCGTGCGGGACTCGGGCTCCGGGAGCAGAAGCGAGTGGGCCGATTGAGCGCTAGGTGAGGCTGGGGCTCGGGCGGGGCCGAGCAGGTAGCAGGCGGCGGTAGCGGTGGGCACCGAGCTGTCGGCCAGGGCTGGGCATGAGCGGATCTGCTGCGCACCTTGCTGGAATACGGCCATTCTAATAATGTTCATTAATTTAAATAACGTTTAGATTATTAAATTGTTTATTTAATAATAATAATCATTTTTCTAATCAGAAACTCAAAATGACTTTCAATTTCTTTGTATCTTCTATTTTTATTAATAAAGACTTATATCGGTAAGTGTAAAAGGTTCTTCAACTTCTCTGTAAAATTTACTCCCAGATATTTAATTTTTTTTTATGTAATTGTAAGTGGAATTTTCTTAATCCCACTTTTTTGATAGTTTCAATCATTGTGGTCAGAAATGCAACAGATTTTGATCATTGATTTTGTATTCTGACATGGCAGTGAATCCATTAATTATTTGTAAGGATATTTTTTGTATGTGTAATTTTCTTTAAATTATATACGCATATTTTCATCTCGTTTATAAATAACAATTTGGTTTCTTTTATGTCCTTAAATTGACTAATAGCTCTAACTAGGACATTCAATACTGTGTTGAAAAGTGGTA